>CAUYON010210508.1:0-12154 GCA_963573935.1 Arctocebus calabarensis | reverse complement strand
TAAGCAGTGAGGCGGGGAGATGTTCTTAAGATGAGCAGAAATGCCATTAGTCATGCCGACGCGGGGCTCGGGGGGGAGGGGCTCAGAGGCAGGGTCGGGGAGGGGTTGGGGGTAGGGGCCCAGAGGAGGGGTCGGGGAGGGGTTGGGGGTAGGGGCCCAGAGGAGGGGTCGGGGGAGGGCCCGGGGGGAGGGGCCCAGAGGCGGGGTCGGGGGAGGGGCCCGGGAGAAGGGGCTCAGAGGCGGGGTTGGGGAGAGGGGCTCAGAGGAGGGGTCGGGGAGGGGCCGGGAGTAGGGGTCCAGAGGAGGGGTCCGGGGAGGGGCCGGGGGAGGGGCTCAGAGGAGGGGGAGGGGCCGGGGGAGGGGCCCAGAGGAGGGGTCGGGGGAGGGGCCGGGGGGAGGGGCCCCGAGCCTGCACCTGTTGGAGAGGTTGGGGCTCGGACACAGACTTCAGACTGCACTCTGGCCCCTCCGCCTGTCTCTTCTTCTTCAACCTCAGAATCTCTTCCCTTAACTCGAGGCAGTAACAGGTCTGCAGCTAATACCATAATTTACTCATGACCTTTTTCATTTTCCCTAAAGTCCTCTACCACCATCTTTGTAAGTATTATCTTTGTAAATAAATGAACCCAGTGGTTTTTATTTATCCTAAAAAAGAAAAAAAAGAACTTGGACTGGAGGCAAAAAGGAGTAACTGTAAGTTCTTAAGCCTTGTGGCCGCACACCAGGGACGGCACCTACCAAGGCAGCTCTGGCTGTGGTACGAGGACCAGCCGGGGAGGGGCTCACAACAGTGGGAAAGAGCTTGGGCTAGTTCAATGCAAGTGTTTAAGGGAAGCAAACAAAAGACTGTGACCATATCAAAATCATCTAATAAACTTTCACTCAGTGACCTCTGCACACACCCAGTAAAACACACAGCATTTGTCCAACCCATCAACCCAGAAACCCGGAATTCGTTCTTCAAAGCTCTGCTCTCACATCACACAGAAGCCTTTGAGCCCAATATAAATTTCCGTCTTCCCCTTTTTTTTTGTATCTCCCTCTCGCACCGACCACTGCCCAGGCGGGAGTGGCCTCCCTGGCCGCTCTCCCTGCCCCACGTGGCAGCACCAGTGGCTCAGAGTGGAACGCACTCACACAAAGTCCTTCAAGAGCCACATCTGGGGAGAGAGACGGCCATACAGAAAACGTGCAGGATGAAAGAGAGAATGAGAAATGTCCCTGCCCAGAAAGACAGCAGGAGCCGGAAAAGACGGCCATGGGCAGGGAAGAGCAGCCAGGCAAGCACAGGTCTAGAGAGAGTTGAAACAGGGCCATAAGCAACAAAGACATCAACTAAAATGAAAACTTTAAAGCATAAAATAAACTATTAAAGTTCTTTTTGGTCACACTCCCCTGTGAGACCATGTGTCCTCCCTAGCAAACTGTTGGTTATGCAGGGATGTCCAGAGCTTCCAGGGGTCTACGGTCCCTGAGGCCTAACCAAACATTCCACAGGGGTTCCTGGGCCCAGAAAGAGTCCCCACTGCACAACAGTGACCAGAATGCAAATGGGGGCATTTATCTCATGGGGGGAGGCTAGAGACTCACCTGCACAAGGCAGGAATGAGACCAGAAAGTGAGGAGACAGGTGCACAGAGCCAGCTCTCAGGAGAGGCAGATTAAGAATGAAAGAAGGGGGCAGGGCAGGGTGGTTTCAAAGGTCAAGAGAGGACCCTTGTTCTAATGAGAAAGAGCTCAGATCAGGACCCTGGAGACACTGCCCTCGAGGCACACAGCACAGCCGGTAGCTCAGCTGCCTCTGATTCTGTTTGATTAACAGGAAGAAGCACCTGTCCAACTTAGACCACAGTTCCAAGCAGAACAAAAGACACTGCCCAGCATTTCTGACAGGTAACAGCAGACTCCACAGGGAGCAGCTATCAGGGGACACCTAATACTGACAAAAGTTCCCTAAAATGAACATCTTCAAATAGCTTCACGGGTTTTTATCTCAAGAACTTCTTTACTGAAGTAGAGAAAGTTGTATCAGATCAGCTCTTCCATCAGCTCCTGGAGGACTCCCACAGTAAAATAAAAACATGCCTGCCCAGCCACAACCTGGAAGATCATTCTAAAAGTCAGTATTTTGCATCTAAGAGCTCATTTTCTGAACGTTTTTTGTTCGTCTATATTTTCCAACTTGTCTAAATGAACATACATTCCTTTTGTAATTTTAAAGTTTTTCAAGATCATTTTATAACTGAGAAAGCTGCTTACCATGCACTTGACCTCCTAAGGCAGCCACACCATCTATCACAGACTGAGAGAGCTTCTCACTACTGGGTCTGCAAAGAAGAAAGAAAATCTACACCGGCCTCAACCAGCAGAGATGTGCTCTGCAAGCAAATGCAGAGATCATGCTACGCCCTTCAAATGACAAGTCCACAGTACCTGCCCTGAGGTCACCAACTCTGAGAAGAGGCTGGTAAGTTACAAGCATTTTCCAGCACCATTTACAATCTATTTCTCAGAAAATTCTCCTTTTAAATGAATTTAAAAAAATAGACATGAAGGATACCCCCAGCTAGCCACACCCACATATCTTTCCAACAGCACTGATGATAGCAGCCTACATACAGCTGTGTGAGAGCACAGCACTGTGTTAAAACCCCAGAAGAAAGAACTGAGGTCCCACCCCAGAGAGTCAGAGCAAATCACTTATCTACCTAAAAATAAGGCTGATCGCTACAAAAGTGCCTTGCAGAAAGACATATTTCATCATTTAAATTAGCCAGTAGGTAAGATCCAAATACACGTGGGATGGCCCCACAGTGGGACAATTTACTTCACAACATAGCTGGGTCTGCTGCCTGCAAACCAGCAATTGGGGGTGCATGGATGACACTTTAGGGACAGAACAGAGGATTAAAGGACCAGCCCTGTCCCAGCCATTAGGTGATCTGGTAGAAACTTGCTTTTGGGAGAATCTCTGGTTAAACTACATCTCATGCAAAGAAGAATCCTATTGTTTCAAGATACATTAAATCTAACATTTTACAAAAAGATATACAGTGGGACTCTACAGCTGCCCACCTCCTCAAGTTGACCTGATTTTCAGGGACTGGACACGCACCACATGTGCCTCTCAGAGCAGGAGGCCTCCTCCCTTATGGTGACCACCTCACTACATTGACTAGTTTGCTGCTGTCCCGTGGGTGGTCACTTATAGGTTCTACTGTATTTTCATAAAGAAAGCCAAAAGCTGCAAAATATGACAAATATGTGGAAAATAATACAAATTGTTTTCCAGTGAACTCCAGCATGAAAAAATGATATATTCGAACCAATAATAACACAGATTATAAAGTTACACCTGAGGGGATGGAAACTCCAAAATGTTACACAACCTGCTGGGGTCACATACGTGTCAAAATTGGAGTCCAAAACCCAAGCTGCAGAAGGGACCTGGCTCCCACAACTCACTAAACTAGGAAGGGATAAAAGCCCAGACATTGAGGTGCCCCCTCAGACAACCCAACTGTATTTATCTCTTTGCACTTGTCTAGGGCGCTAGGACCTGTTGGGTTGATGATGTATCTCACACTCCCAAAGCTGCTTCCCCAGGACTCTCAGCGTCACCTGGTGTCTCTGCCGATGACCACCACGGCGTCCTGCCGCAGGGGCACAGCTTCTTCCACGCTGATGCCCTCGAGCACCCTCGGCAGGTCCTGGTCCTCCGAGTTAGCTAGGCGAGTAGCGTGCTCCTCCCAGGATGGTGCCAGCATCTCCCCCAGGGGGTCAACCAATTTTACACCATTGTCCTCCTTCAAAGAGAGACAAATATGAGTGGTCAGAGGGCTGGGACGTGAAGTGGGGAGGCGGGGCTCACACAGCTTCTCCCCTATCCACAGGTAGTGAGGGCTGAGCAGTTTCCACAGCAACCACCTAATACCAATGCCAGACCCTGGCGGGGTGCTTTCCCTGTATTACCTCATCACATCCTCGGGACACGTGTGTGAATCTAACTAATAATCCTCTTATTACTCCAATCTTACTTTGAGAAAACTGAGATTCAGAGAGGTTTGGTGACTTTGCTTACCAAAATACAGCTAAAAATTGTCTGTGAAAACATTCAAATTTCAAGTCTATCTGACTCTTAAACTTGATAGCCACCAGGCCACACTGGCTTGTTCAAAAGGCTGCTGTCTGTGCATCTGAGGTCAACAAACTGACCAGGGCACAACTGGGCCAGAATGAGGGGACCCAGAAATCCTTCTTGCTATGACTCCAGGTTCCCAGAACATACTGTCCAGCTAGCTGGTCAGCCAGTGGCGGACTTGGAAACTGCAAAGTGACTCCCAACTCTGTTCTGCTCAAATTCCTGGAGAGAAATTAAGTGTAGTTCAGAGTGAATGTCAACTTGAAAGAAACAGATCAGAATGGCTTTGAGGAGTGTCTGGAATGAGTAGTACGTGTGGGGCTCTTCTGACAAGCCACCAACAATTATGACAACTAACATACGTCCACAGTTAGGGGTTTGCACATTGGCGGAGATCTCGCCTGTAGAAGTTGGACAAGCAATGTCCTTGTTTGGACTGGAGTCCTTCAGTGACCTGCCAAGCTTTAACTGGATGCTGGGCGAGCTACAACAGCAAGAATCTTATGCCCTACAATCGAGGAGAAGCATGTTACTCAGTTCAGAATGGCTGTGCTGTGTCAGAAGGTTGGCCAAGCTAAGAACAATCTGGGTGCCCCTGTGGGTGAATGGAGGAGGAAGGTGTGGAGTACTACATCACACACAACAGAGTATCATCCACTCCTTTAAAGATGGATGAACCAGAGTTCTTGTTAAGTGAAATAAGCCCACAGTCACAAACAAACACGGCAGGCTCACTTACATGTGGCACCTGCGTGAGTGGAACTCTGAGACGGAGAGTATCGTGGTGGCTGCCAGAGGCTGGGAGGTGAGGGGAAACGGGGAAACACTGCTCAAGGGCTACAAATGTGCAATTATAAATGAATAAGTCCTGGAAAACTAATGTACAGGACAATGACTGCAGTTAATAATGCATTATTTTTATGTGTATATATCTTTTTAATAATATATTATATACTTCAAATTGGCTGAGCGTAGATCTCAAATAGTATCACCACAAAAAAAGCAAACTGTGAAGTGATGGATATGTTAATTACCATGTCTGTGGTAATCATTTCACAATGCATACACATACCAAAGCGTGACATTGTACAGCTTGAATATATACAATTTTTGTCACTTCAACCTCAATAAAGGCAAAAAAATAATTGTGTCAAGAGAAATACTTTACAATCCTAATTGTCTTGGAACTATCCAGCCTCGTCAATCTTCTCCCAATGCTCAGTTTTGGATCTCTGGATCTGCCTGTTTCTCTGTTCATTCAGAACAAGAAACTATTGCCTGGCTATAAAAAAAACTACCTGAAAAACTCCAAAATGTGTCTTTTCAAATGTTTACTCTTCCCCCACCACCCCAATCTCTTTAATCACTGCTAAATTAAAAGAGGTAAATAAATTTAACACTGAAACAGTCTCAATTCAACCAACTTGGAAGGACATTCTGTTATTTCCCCAATATGGACACTCTCCAAAAAATGGCAGCCTCGTTTTATTCTCTACACACCCTCTAGTGAGTCATGAGCTAAATGGTCACTCTCTAGAAAGCTGTTTCAAATCAGAAGGCACATCTAAGTGAGAAAAGGCACACGCCTAGAATTAAATTTGGACTTTGGGTCAAACGGCTCAGACAGCAGGGTTTGGTCTTGTAAGCAGTGGTTTGCTTTATGAGAGCACTAAAGGAATCACCTCAGGGTTGTGCGATGCCGTCACCATGACTCCTATGGTGGATCTTGTCTGTTTCGACCTCAGGACAGCTAATAATCCCATGCGGAACATGACATGATCCAGGTGCTGGGCTTTCGTCCGGAACCCAGCAGTCCCGTACTGAAGGACGAGCCCACTGGGCTTGGCGTGCAGTGCTGACTGTTTTGATACACCGCCCAGATCCATGGCTACGAAATTAACAAAGACTTTTTAGGCATACAAGAAATCTTTCAAGAACCACTTGTTTCAAAAACTGCACCCCCCAACTAATAGCTCTGCCTCCTTCTGACCTCCCCAAAGAACCCTGGAGAGCAGCAGAATGTCCTATGGGTGAAAATCACCTGGAAGATCCTGCCTCTATACTATCCACTCCTGGGCAGACCTGCAGAAAAATCAGATTCTCCCCCAACTCATCCCCCATTGTAGCTCCAGGACTCTTCCTCGGCCCAGGGTGAACTCAAAATGGTTCACTCTCAACTCAAATGAAGATTTTACACCTATATTCAGAGACACCCATGGGATCAGATACCACCTTATGCACAAAAGGAAAAATTAATCGAAGTTAACCTTGGTGGCCTAATGTCAGAGTCTTTTTTATTGTTTTTTTTTTTTTTTAGGTGACAAGGTATCCCTCTGTCACCCAGGCTGCAGTGCAGGGGGTCATCATAACTCCCACTGTAACCTTGAACCTGGGCTCAAGCCATCATTCTCACTCAGCTTTCCAAGTAGTGAGGACTACAGGTTCACTCCACAATACCCAGCTACTTCTTTTTATATCTCCGTAGAGATAGGATCCTGCTATGTAACCCAGGCTGGTTTCCAACTCCAGGCCTCAAACAGTCCTCCTGCCTCCAGAAGCTCTGGGATCACTGAGCCACAGCACTGGGCCGGGCAGTCAGATTCTTGAGTGGACCCAGAGGAAATACCCTTCAGTGTCTGGGAAGTCTGTGTGGTTCTTTCGCTATTTCTCCCAGGCTATAGTAGAGACATATTCCCAAAAGGAGGAGAAGGACAGCAGTTTCCTTTCCACAACTGCCCAAATCTTTTTCCATTTTCATAAAGAGAATCAAGATGCCTATCTAAATCAAGCTCTGAAACCAGCAGTAACTTCTCCCAAGGAATGCCATTTTTACCCTTAATATTAAACATCAAGCTAATGTCTAGAATTAGCCCACTAACACTCCTTTTGCTGGGATACTCCATTAAGAGGCCCTGAGGTCCCACCACAGCCAGCAGCGCACTCTCAGTGGCCCACGCCCTGTCATTTCCTGGGTGACGAGGAGCCATCCCACAGTCACGAGCCATACGGTTCTATTTCCTTTACTGTCCCTCACTGTTTAAATTAAGAAAAATTAAAGGAAAACGTGCCAAGTGTTTGCTTTTGTCCAGTTGGAAAAAGCTGGCATTCAGCGAGTTAATTTGGTTCAAGCCAAAGCGAGCAAATCTCTTTCACAAAGATGAACACAAAACTGACCGTCCCCAGACGCGATGATTATTCATTCATTCACAAGGTGCACAGCAGCCCGGTCCCGCGAGCCACCCTCGGATGCCCCCCAGGCCCCAACTCCGCTCTCGCGGTCGGTCGGCGGGCGCCCACCTGCAGACCGCTGCGCTCCGAGCCCTCGGCCTCTGAACCTCCTCGGCCCTCCGTGCCCTTGACCCCGCGTCCCGCGCACCGGCGCTCACCCAGCCGCCCGCGGACGAGGCCACCGCGCAGCCCCCGGGCTGCTCCTCCACCGCCCCGAGCGCGCGGCCCACCGGCGGCCGGCCAGCTCCCAAGAGCCCCTCGGCCAGAGCGACCCTTGTCGCCGCCCAGCCCCGGGAGCTCCCCGCCCCGGGCCCGCTCACCTCCGTCGGGGCCGCCCCTTTCCGCACCGCGCGGGACGCCCCAGCGGCTGGCGTACTCGGACTCGGGGCGCGGACGTGGCCCCGCGCGGTTTCCGGCCCGACGCCACGCCCCCCGGCCAGGGCCACGCCTCCAGACCAATCGCGGCAGGGGAGGGTCTACAGGCCCCGCCCCGCAGCCCGCCGGGCACGCGCAGCTCCCGTCTGCGGAACTGCGGCTGCGGCTCCGAGCGGGCCCTTGGGCTGTGTCCACTGAATGAACTGGAAGGGTGAGGCTCCCGCGGTGACCCTGGGGTCGGGGCCGGGGGTCGCGGGTCCTCAGAGCACTGTACCGGCGGAGACGCAGCCTCCGCTCCCAATTCCGGGCGTGAGGGAGGCAGGACCTGGTCAGGGAAGCCAGGGTCCTGCGATTTTGGACGGGGGTGGGGCGATCTGCGGCCTCGGACCCGCGGTCCTGGGCCTCCACGCCCCTCTCACTGGTGCGGTCACCTCGCAGGCCTCAGAGCCCGGGACGCCTCGTGTCCCCTCCCCCCGTCAACGTCATTTCACTTGTTTGTCTCTAAGACCCTCTCAACCCCCCCCAAGGGCCGGGAGCCCGAACTGCCGGCGTTCCGGGGAGGTCTGCGGGGTCCGGGCCACGGTGGCACTGGTGGGGGTTGGGCGGGGGGGCGGGGGCCCTCGCGCTCCGTGGACCCCCGGCGGGCCCCGGAACTGAGCTGCGGCGGCAGCAGGTGTTTGCCGGCCACCTGTTGAAAGTGATCAGCTCCGGAGGAGGGGACTAGGAATCTGGCCTTTCCCTGACTTGGGAGAGGACAAGTGTCCGGGTCTGTGCCCCTGGCTCCCGCTGCGAAGCGTTCCTGAGGAATTGCTTCCACGTAAAGGGACCTTCGGGAAATTTCAAGGAAGCCAGCTGGCATTAGACAAATCCAGTGTCCCTGGGCCTTTCCAGGTTTCCAGGCAGGTTGATTTCGAGACAACATGTCTGCTTCTGTGAAAGAAAGCCTTCAGCTTCAGCTGCTGGAGATGGAAATGCTGTTTTCTATGTTTCCTAACCAAGGAGAGGTAAAACTGGAAGACGTAAATGCCCTGACGAACATAAAGAGATATTTGGAAGGCACAAGGGAGGCGCTGCCACCAAAAATCGAATTTGTGATTACGCTCCAGATTGAGGAGCCCAAGGTGGGTGCCTGGATTTGTTTTAACTGTTGCTAGGTGCCCAGTTTATAAGTGAAACACCCAGAACATGAGCTTCCTGTCTAAGAAACAGACATATTTTATGTGCCTAGAATATCTTTTTACTTGTTTAAAAGCAAAATATAGAATATATAGGTTGCTCCATAAGTTGTCCTCTGTAAATATCCTGAATTAAATATAAATATACAACCTTTTAAAACAAGATTCCTAGCTTTTTTAGAGTGAAACTACCTTGTAATCTTACACCTCCATAAGCATTTTGTTCATCTGGTTTCTTAACCCCACGGTGTTAGTATATACAACCTCTGACATACATCATGACTTTCACAAACCTAAAAATTGCCCATAACAAAACTGGCTATTAAGAAGTGAATGACTCTCTTTTTGATGGTTCCATAACACAGAAAGCAAATACAGTTACAAAATCTGAGTACGAGAAACGAACTCACCTTCATCTTATCTGTTTGTCCCCAGTAATGTTAGGATAGCGTAGGTAACAGGTGGACAGGCTCGGGAGGACCCCGTGGTAGCTCCTCTACTCTTCCTTCAGTTTCCTTCATTCCCTCAGACTGGATTCTGTCCTACTGGTTACACACTTCAGTGGAACCCTCAACTTTTCCATGGTAATGCTTCTCACAATTGAAATTAAATCCTTGCTACGTGTAATTGTGTGTTTAATGCGTGTCTCCTTCACTAGGCCCTAGACTTCCTAAAGGGCAGAAACAGAGTCTGGATTCTTCACTTTCTTCCAGCACAGGGCACCTGGCACGCGTAGTTGTTCAGTAATTAGAAGGAATGCGTAAGTGGGCCAGTAGTGTATGCAGAGGACTGTGCATGGGGCTGACACAACAACAGTCGCTCTCTCCTGTCTCAGCACTGTGCAGTTGCCATTGATACACTAGCTTATGTGGCATTTAAATCTATCTGGTTTTCATTTTAAGGTGAAAATTGATTTGCAAGTAACCATGCCTCACAGCTACCCCTATGTAGCATTGCAGCTGTTTGGACGGTCGCCTGAGCTTGACAGACATCAGCAGCTACTTCTCAACAAAGGTCTCACTTCTTACATAGGGACTTTGGACCCAGGAGAGCTCTGTGTGTGCGCTGCGATCCAGTGGCTGCAGGACAACTGCACATCCTACTTCCTGAGCAGGAAGCTGGCCGACGAGCCGTCCACACAGGCCAAGCCGGCGAAGAGCACGTTCCTCCGGATGTGGATCTACAGCCACCACATCTACCAGCAGGACCTGAGGAAGAAGATCCTGGACGTGGGCAGGCGGCTGGACGTGACCGGGTTCTGCATGACGGGGAAGCCCGGCATCATCTGCGTGGAGGGGCTCAAGGGGCAGTGTGAGGAGTTCTGGCACACCATCCGCTACCCCAACTGGAAGCACATCTCCTGCAAGCACGCCGAGAGCGTGGACACGGAGGGTGACGGCCGTGACCTGCGCCTCTTCCAGGCCTTCGAGGAGCTGCTCCTTGAGGCCCACGGGGACTACGGGCTGAGGAACGACTATCACATGAATCTGGGCCAGTTCTTAGAATTTCTCAAAAAGCACAAAAGTGAGCATGTTTTTCAGATATTATTTGGTATTGAGAGCAAAAGTTCAGAGACCTAGGAAGCTATTAAGAAGCCCATGCTTATAATCTCACTAAAACAAGTATTTCCTTTAATAAGACCAAAACCAAAAGGCTAGTGGCCATCTAACTTCCTTGGGGACACCTGCAGCCCCTGAATGTCCACGTGGCGATGAATTTCACCTGGTAATGACGCTGATGGGCCTTTACCTTCATAACAGTGAAATTGTGATGCTGTCTCTAGGTCCTTGTGTTAAGTCATTTAAGAAATATTTCATTGTATATTAATAAAAACTATTTAAACAGAGAGGCTGATTTGATTAAAAAGGAGTCCAAAGCCCAAAAAACTCCAACTGCAGTTACGCACTCATGAACATGAGTAACTTTTGTCCCTTTCATGAGGCTCACACAGGTGACAGACCAGCTTTCCTTTCATTGGTGAAAATGGATCTAAATGAAGTTTAAATTGAGCACAAGGTGAAAGTACATGTTTACTTCACTTTTTACTTTAACTCCTATGTTGAGTGTCTCAGTGAAACTAGACCCTACAAGCCATGGCAAACAAATCACAAGCACGCAGTCTCGATGACAGTGGCACACCGTGCTGTGTGTCCCACGATGTTTGTTTACATGAGTTGACCATGACCCTAGCAGTAATGATACCTATATTCTTAGTTCAATGTTTAGCCACAAAAAATAACAGTTTCCTATCGACAAAGTGCCCTCCTGGTTTCGTCCCCCTTCCCCACCTGTGTGTTGGTGTCATTGAGGCGCAGGGCAGGAGAGTGTGGAGGGGACCAGGGCAGACGGTCGCACCACCCTTTGATGGGAAATAAACTCTGCAGTTTGGTGATCACTTACAGCCCTCTCATCTGAAAATCCCAAGCTCCACAGGCTGTGCCAGGCTTTTCAAAGTAGATTATTCTAATGCTAAAACCCCATGGGAGTGGATGCACATCTCCCAGGAGTTTCTGGGGTCTCACGTGTGCTAAGGGGCCATCACAAGCAGCCTTTGCAGCTTCCCTTGTGTCTGGGGTCTCTCCTCAGCTCCCTGGACCTTGGCACTTCAGAGCCCATAACTGCGTGCTGGGACTTAGTAACAGGGACCCCTCCCTCCACACTCTGTGACACACCCTCTTACATGCCACACAGTTGCCTGTGCCGGGAACCTTACAGGGCTGACGGTGCCTCTGGTTTACACCTGCCCCGGGGCAGGGATGTGGACACGAGGGATCATGAGAATCTCAGACTGGCTCTGTTCTATGCACCTGCTTCCTCATGCACAGTGAGTTTCTTTGCAGGACACACTCAGACCTTCAAGCCAAGGCTGACGGTGGCCCTGCCCTGCCAGGCCCCCAGCTTGTCCCTTCGTGTTTAATCCCAGCCTCAGGTGTGCTCAACTCAAGCAGGGCCTCACTCTGACTGCCTCTCTCAAGATTAAGAAATAAGACTTGGGAGAGGAGCCAAGATGGTGGTCTGTAGCCAGCTTTCTGCAGACGCTCCTATCCAGAAGGAGAGTTGAAGGACAGAAAGTTAGCGAGAAAGCCAACGGTTTGGAGCTGAGCCAAGAGACAAGGTCGAGGAACGCACATCAACAATGCTGGAGCGACCTGCGACCCCAAGGATACAAATAAAAGGTACAGAGCACATCGCCAAGCGGACGGGAGTCCCCTCCCCCAAGAGAACAGCTCGCAGT
>CAUYON010210507.1:0-15459 GCA_963573935.1 Arctocebus calabarensis | reverse complement strand
AAATGGGGACAAAAGAGGTCAAACTCTTGCTGTTTGTTGATGATATCTTGTACTTAGAAAACCCAAGGAATTCAACCACAGGGCTCCTGGAAGTGACCAAGGAATAGAGCAAAGCTCTAGAATACCAAATCAATGTCTACAAATCAGTAGCTTTTTTATACTCTTTAACAATGAAACTGAGAATCAAATAAATGACACAGTACTTTGAGTTCTCTGTAGATTCTAGTTATCAGCCTTTTGTCAGATTTGTAACATGCAAATATCTTCTCCCATTCTGAAGGATATCTGCTTGCTTTGTTGTTCCTTAGCTATGCAGAAGCTTTTTAGCTTGATCATGTCCCATTTATTTATTTTCAGTGTTGCTGCAATTGATAAGGAGATAATTGTTAAGAGTTTTTCCCATACTTTCTTCCAGAATTTTTATCATTTCTTGTCTTAATCTAAATCTTTTATCCTTCATAGTAGCTTCAAAGAAAATGAAATACCTGGGAATATACCAGACAAAGAACATGAAGGATCTCTACAGAGAGAACTATGAAATGCTGAGAAAAAAAAATTGCAGATGTTAACAAATGGGAAAACATACCATCCTCATGGCTGGGAAGAATCAACATTGTTAAAATGTTTATACTACCCAGATTGATCTACAGATTTAATGCAATTTCCATCAAAGCACCAATGTCATACTTTGAAGAATTTGAAAAAATAGTACTTTGCTTTATATGGAACCAGAAAATACCCTGAATAGCCAATGCAATTCCAAGACATAAAAACAAATCTGGAAGCATTGTATTAGCAGAGTTCATGTTATATGACAAGTCCACAGTGATCAAAACAACATGATACTGACATAAAAATGGAGATATAGATTTATGGAATAGAATAGAGAACCTAGAGATGAAACCAGATATATATCACCACTTGATATACAATAAGCCAAACAAAAGCATACACTGAGGAAAAGAATCCCTATTTAATAAAGGGTACTTGGAGAACTGGTCAGCCACATATAGAACACTGAAACTGGACCTATACCTCTCACCACTATGAAAATTGACTCTCACTGCATAAAAGATTTAAATTAAGGTAAGAAATGATAAAAATTTTGGAAGAAAGTATGGGGAAAACTCTTAACAATATCTCTTTGTCAATTGTAGCAACACTGAAAATAAATAAATGGGACATGATCGAGCCAAAAAGCTTCTGCATAGCTAAGGGAAAAACAAAGTAAGCAGACATCCTTCAGAAAGGGAGAAAATATTTGTATGCTACAAATCTGACAAAAGGCTGATACCTAGAATCTACAGAGAACTTAGATTCACCAACAAGAAAAGACCAAACAATCCCATCTATTATTAGGTGAGAGATTTGAGCAGAACCTTCTCTGAAGAAGTAGCCTAATGGTCAAAAACCATACGAAAAAACGCTCATCATCCCTAATCCTCAGAGAAAAGCAAATCAAAACCACCCTGAGACACCACCTAACTCCAGTGAGAAAAGCCCACATCACAAAGTCCCAAAGTTGCAGATGCTGGCGTGGATGTGGAGAGAAGGGAGTACTTTTACACTGTTGGTAGGATAGTAAACTAATGCAGCCTCTGGGGAAAGAAGTATGGAGAATCCTCAATGAACTAAAAGTAAATCTTCCAGTTGATCCCACATTCCCCTTACTAGGTATCTACCCGGAAGAAAAAAATCATTTTATCATAAGGATATTTTTACTAGAATGTTCACTGCAGCTCAATGCACAATCAACAAGTTGTGGAATCAACCCATGAATGATTAATAAATTGTGGTATATGTGTACCATGGAAAACTATTCAGACATTAAAAAATGGAGACTTTACATCTTTTGTATTAACCTGGATGGAGTTGAACAATATTCTTCCTAATAAAGTATCATAGGAATGGAAAAGCAAGTGTCCAATGTACTCAATACTAATATGAAGCCAATAGATAAACAACTACATACCTACATGAGAAAAACACTATTAAATTCAAGTTCAGGGGATGGGACTTGAAGGAAAGGGGAGAGATGAGGAGGGAGGGGGATTGGTAAGCTCTCACCTAATCTGCTCAATGTCAGGGTGAAGGGCTGGGTAAAGGGCTCAAATATAACTTGGACTTTACCTAACAAATGTAAGCAATATAGCCTAATCATTCGTACCTTCATATTAATATGAAATTAAAAAAAACACACAATTGGCTGACTGACTATTGTCAGTTTGTAAAAAAATGTAATATTGAGTACAAAAAGCAAGTTGGATACATACAGTATAATATCATTTATTTAACTATTAAAAAAGTCCATAGAAGTTTTAACTCCATATGTTTTAAAGATATATGTAAAAAATTTAAAATAAACATAGAAATATTACACCCTAGGAAAGGAGAACGAAATAAAGTGTCTTTAAAGAAAGTAATTTTTAAATAAATATGATAAAAAAGTCACATTTAATCATGTGGTTTACATTTAAATTTAATAAATAACATAAATAACAAAAGTTAATAATATAATTTCATAAAGGAATTCCTTTAAATTTAATAAAATATTACATTTAATCTTGAAAATGATTTTATAATAGTTTGGAAATTATTTACAATGAATAAATTATAGAAAACACAATGAATTGGATGTTGTTGAAAGCCATCAACTATTGGTTCTTAACTATTTTAGTATAAGGACTACATTTTAATGTATAAATATTGCTCCTCATTAATTATAACTGTACTCTTTTATTTTGAATAATAGCAGTACTAGGATATGAGGTAATATTCTTTCCGTTTCTGAGAAATGAATAATGTCAACTATCTCTCATAGCCATTTAGAGATGTCAAATATTTAGCTTTGTCACTATGTATCAATGGTTTTTTCTAAGTTAGGCATATTTGAAATTCTACTTAAAATGTAAATATTCTACTCTGAATGTATTTTCTCTATGGGGATTCCTCACCAGCTCCTGAGGAGTCAAGCTCTAGGAAATGTCAGTTACTGGATCACAGTTGCCCCTTCCTCACCTGGGCAGCTGGCCCCTCTCCCCTTTCTGCCACCATCTGCATCAGTTTGTGCTGCACCTCGGGTGCCCACGGGTTGGCAGGGCTGAATGTATTTCTGTGCATTTCATGTGCTTCTGTTTATTTTGACACCATTGAAGGCAAACAGGGCAGATCTGAACCAAAGCTATGAGCTTGGCAAAAATTATTTGCAGAGTCACCAACTGTTTCCTTTTAATTCTCTCCAACTGTTCAGTTCAGCCTATGAAGCATTTATTGATTATCTGTTAGGTACCAGAAACTGCCAGGTCCTGGCAGCAAAGGAGATGATTAATATATAATTCCTAACTTCAAGACCTGAGTTTAGTGACCACTGCCCTGGTTCCCACCTGAACTTTGAAAACAGGGAAGATCTAATATGGGTTCATTTTATTTCTCTGCTTAGTCTCAATCTCACATCTTTGGCTGCCTAGTAAACCTTAGTCTTAGATGTTTCTCAAATTAAACATGTAATTTTTTTCTCTTCTTTTCATGTTTTTTCTCTTTCTGACTTCTCTGTTTCTTTCTAACGTGACTTGAAACCTCAATGTCCAATCCTCTCCCCTTATTCCGTCTATAAGTAGTTAAAGGTTACGGTTATTTTCCATTCCCATTGCTGCTATTGGTACTCAGGCTCTATTGCCTCCCTTCTGGACCCCCCTGATTACTTCTTAATTGGTCTCCTTCACTCTATTTCCCCTTTTCTGATCCATTCTATTACTGTGGGCATGGACATGTCACATCATTGCACCCAAACCTTCAGTGCTTCCCGGGTGACCAAAGGGTGAGGTTGGTAATTCTACTTCAATAATCACCATACCACATCTTAGGGCCCTGTCTTCTTTTTCTACCTGACTTTGTGTATTCAACTCCTTGAACCTCACCTACAAGTAAACTCAGTGCTACTGCTTATAGTGTATGAAAGGGAAGAAAGACTATTGCAGAGTTTATTTGATTATAGCTTTGATCTGTTCACACTTAGTAGTCAACTTTTTTTTTTTTTGCTTTTATTTCACATTTTTCTATGCATATATGTAGTCTCATTTTCTTACAGCAGTAGTTCCCAATCAAGGGTGTGCATTGATATACTCTAGGCAGTTCTATAAAGAATACTGATACTTGGTGCCCATTCCTAGAGATTCTGAATTATCTAGTCTTGACATCAGGATTTTAAAAGTTCACAAGTGAATATCATGTGTTTCCTAGACTGAAAACCTCTGGTCTTTTGGGAGTGGTTTCTGTACCCCCAGATTTGCTATTGTTATAGCTCAGGACAAACACAACAATAGCAGCAAAACAAGTTGATGAAATACTTTGTTGGCTACTTGTGTGCCATAATTTAGGAATTAATCTAGTATTAGGCTAGCTTTGGTGTGTTTTAGAAACTGCCTTCATTAACATACAATTTAAAGTACAAAAATCTAGGCTTCAAAAAGCATTTTTTGTGAGGGTGGGTTTGGGTGCTACTTTTTTCCATCGCAATAGGTGGTCTCTAAGGAAAATACAAATAAGGGCTCTCATATTGCCATCTTGGGGCAATGAATCATGTTCTAATTGCAGAGTTTCAACAGAATGGCTGCGAGTGTGTCAGAAAAGCTAAGCAAATTATTTGCTATAGAGAAACAAAAGGTTCTACTCTTTTATGTTTATTTTTATATAAACAAAAGGCCTATTTTGTGTTTGTAACTAACTTGGTGCCTGAAATATTTTAGGCACTCACATACTTTTCTAGGTGCCATGTTATACCAGAATATGAAACTTCAAAAAAAAGGAGATATATTTAAGAGGAAAGACTATTCCAAACAAGAATGCCATACCCTGTGTGCTGAACTGGAACTTAACAAATGTCCACTTACACTCATGCCCAGAATATCAGGCTTATTTTGTTGTGAAGCTTCTTTCTGGCTGATAGACAAAGATCAGGTTTCTTCTAATAACCTTTAGGTAAAATTAGGGAGAAATGTCATTGAGAAAGTAGTTTAGAACTTTCATTTAGAAATAAAAGCACATTGTTCTGAGCTATGAAGCAGCTTGATGTTCCTTGATGTCTCAGATGATGATTTTGACTCTATTCTGTGTAATTTAGAAATTTATGGTCTCAATTTCCTAGTCTGTAAGATAGGATTATTAAGAACAAAATGGTAAGGGGTGGCATGAGTCAGGCTGCTGTTTGTGTATGTGATCTTGTTTCTAGGTGTTATTACACAGAAAAAGTATCGTTATGTTGGCTCACAAACCAAGGATGGTAAGTCAGTGATGGTAAGTCTACTTCCCTAAATGGTTGAAAATCTTACTATGCATCTGACAATTAGGCATGGTTGAATTTATCCTTAAGTGTAAAGGTGGAGGGTTGCAAACAGGTTGGATGACCACGTAGAGTTTTTAAATATAATTGAGCTCCTACTAACCTCTTGGATTTTGTAGTAGGATATTAAGAATGGGTTTGTCCTTTATTGCAGGTGTTGTGGCAAAGGCATAAATCTGAGGACAATAACAGCTAATACCCCAAATCCTAAAGACAGTTACCAAGGAGTCACCACTTTGAGACCCTTCAGATTTGTTTGTTGTGAGGTAGTTAAACCTGCCTCCTTACCCCATCCTCCTCTGACCCACCTCTGCCTGCAATGGAAATTGGGATGGAGGGTGTCATCAGAGTCCCAGGTTTTTCCTTTTCTTCCCACCTTCCCATGGAAGGTGCTTTCCTCCCCAAGAAGCCAGATGAAGAGCCTCTGAGGAAAATCGGTCACAGGGGCTGCAGGCGTCTGTGAGAAGGAGAGACTTGTGTCTTCTCACCAATGCATCCTAACTCCAAAGCATGCAGGCTCACTCTCTACTGACCTTGCTGTGGAACCGTGCAGGGAAATAAGTTTTAGGAGAGCCTGACATGTGCCTCCTAGAGGGGGTGAGGCATGGAGACCTGGTGTGCTACTAGTCTGGAGCTTTCTGAGCAGAGAGGTTTGTAGCGACAGCTGTTTCCAGGAGAGGAAAAAAAGGCCATAATATAAGATGCTGGGAAACTGGTTGTGCTGGTCATACCTACCCATGTCCCCTAGGACCCTTTGAGGGTGTAGAAGAAACCACATAGCAATGAGGACAGAGGTAGATGAGGAAGGCTCCATGGACAAACAAGGGGTCACATAACCCAGAGAAAGGACTGATGGCTGTAGATGGGGACAGGTAAGGTATAGGGCTGCTGATTTTTCTGGGAATCCTCAGGATTGCGGACAGATCACAGTAAAAGTTAGCATTGTCTTTCAGAAAGCCATGCCCAGTGTATAGATAGAGACCACAACTTCCCCAGGGGGGACAAAGGGAAAGAGAGTAAAGCAGACGGAGGCCAGCACACCCGCCTGTATTGTCACAATTCTTGTCTTCACTGGGTTCTCCTCCCTGCCGGTAGGGGCTAGAGAAGCCGGACATACAGGAGGAAGAGGTAAGAAGTTATTTCAGAGCCACATCATGTTCATTCTTCACTCTAGGAACCCAGGAGAAGAGGAGATGGACAATTTCTATTTCAATCAGCTATGATATTAGAACTTTAATAGGAGTCATATTAGTAATCAAATGTGACCAATAAGGTTTATGAGAATGTGCCAAGAGGCCCCTGCTAGGAAGTAGAACAGGTTATGTGATGGACCATGATTGAAAGAAGGATTTGAAGGAATAACAATTTCATATTCACAACCACATTGAACTGAAACTCTTCCATTGACTGTCTACATTCAAATAGACATTCAAATTATTAGAATATTCTTAGTAATATTGAACTTGATTTTGGGGTTTGTAGGGACCAAAACACAAGATCAGAACCCCTCTGTCTGCTTTTCAGTGAAAGTAGCTGCAAGGAAATTTGGAGGTTCAAAAGGAGACTGTAGCCTTTTCTTGGAACCTTGTGCTTTAGGAGTGCCCAAGAAGGGAATGGGAGGTGAGAGGTGAGAGGTCGAAGCGGAGTCAGTTGAGATAAATGGCTATTTTACCAGAGGGGAGGAGCTTGAGCAGGAGGAGAATGATGTTGAGCAGGGGAGCATGTCCTGTCTCAGGCTGGCTGCTTGTGCTTCTGCCTTCTGAAGACTTAATTTGCTTTTGATGAGAATTGAGGGCAAAGATGTTTGGGACAAGGAAGTGGGGGTGGGGGACAAGGTTCCCCCTCCCACCATTCCACTAGCTAGTTAGAACCATATAATTATTCAAAGTTGGAGCTAGAAGCTATTAAAAGGTGGTTCAGTACCCTTATTTTATATATAATCTCTGTTTTGCTAGTACCCAATATAGGGTCACTGCCCTGTACTTTTCCCTCTACACATGGGTACTTTTGAGTGCCCTCACACACTGAAAAACAAGTGTCTGATAAAGGCTCTGGTTATAGGCCATATTGTTCTGACTATTTCACTTCCATGCTCTTACTCTAGTTCCATTGCCCTGAGGTACCTTGAAGGTCCACTGGCCATTATACCTCACTGTCTAACACACATTCTGCCCCTACTTCTGGGACTGCCGTCTGATCTGCTATCTCTTCATAGGCCTGGCACCTCTGTCCATGCCTAGAACACTTCAAAAACCAAGAATTTTTTTTTAACCTGATGAAGATTATTGTGCTGGCTGTCTCTTATTCTCTTGGAATATACAGTAGAATCTCTATAAGTTGACCACTCTAGGGACTGTAATAAAATGGTCACCACAGGGAGGTGGCCAACATGAGGAGCTAGGCATTACCACACTGATAGGTACATGTGATGTGTGTCAGGTCTATGAAAATTAGGTCAACTTAAGGCGGTGGTCAATGTAGAGAGGTTGTCAGCTATGTAGGTTCTGCTGTACTTTCTCCCCAGAAATTCTTTCTTCAATTATTTTTTGGTAGGTCTTCCATTAGTTTAGCAGACATGTCCACAGGTAACTGGGCTTAAAGGAGAACTCGCTTGTTTAAACATGAGTAAATGTAAAGAGAGATGTGCCGTTTCTGACTCTTGAGCCCATGATATGTGTTAGCACCTGGACTCAAACTATAATGTCCAGTAAGCCTAATTACTACCTGGACATTCACAGGGACCAGGAATAGAGAGAAGGAGAGAAAGGGAAATAGAAGTGGACCCAATTTTCTTTCTGGAGCCACTAGGAGATGGTGAGTGGGAAGAGGGCTGAGTTAGGCACATTGAGGGTTCTCTCTGATGAACTCTTCAGGATGAAATTTTCCCATGTAAGGCCATGTCCTCCCTTACATGATATTAAATGACAGCCAAGATTTAACTTAACTAGTGTGTGTTTACATTCATAGAAAAATATCAAATTATTTTTATTTTATGAATACTTTGTCTCCAAATGTGACCATTTTCCTTGGAAAAATAATAAAAATTACTTTTAACATGAAGCAAATATGGAGATTAATAATCCCAGATCCTTTTCTTATTAAATTCAGACATGGCCTTGTATTTTATTAAAGCATTCTTATTTATAGCCAAGATCTGAATGCATAGAGGTATCTGGAGCTACGATCTTGTTTTTGACTTTGAGTGAAGCATTGAATATGTTTATACTTCTGAACATTTAATTTTGATTGTTTCAGAGAATAGTTTCCTGGAACTATTGTGGGATAATTATGATTACTGTATTTGCTATAGAATAAATCAAGAAACTGTTCTTGTATATATTGGTGATGAAATTCTCCTCTTTCCATGCTCTCTTGGGCACTTAATTAGAAAAGTTTCTTTCTTGAGGCTAAAGGAATGCTCTGTAAGGTGTGGATGCCAGGTACTTAACACTTCAGAGGATTTGAAATCAAGTCCAGAAGAAATGTTATTCTCTTACTTGATTAACAACTTTCTAGAAATGTTCTGTCTGAATTTCATTTTTCTCATTGGCAAAAGAGAGTAATAGTAATCTCTGTTTTATAAGGTTTCAGTAAGGATTAAAGGAATTAACACATGTAAGTTAGAATAGTTCTAACAACTTAGAACAATAGTTACAACAGTGAGCGCTCAATAAGCATTAACTATTCTTGTTGTGGTCATTATTACTACTAATCAATATTAACTAATCAGTTTAAGTGTATGGAACAGACACTGGAAATAAGACTCTAATTTCAGCATTGACAGTAACTCATTCTATAATTTGGTTAAGTCGGGTGAGTTCCCTGGGTTTCAGAATCCTCATTGGTAGAATGCAGGAATTTGGTTAGATAATATCCAGGACTGTTTTATCTCCAACAGCCCTATGAATGCAGGAAATCATTTACATTCACTGCCTCTGCTCTTCTGTAGGGGAGCATGAGACACTGTCTTTGGTCACTCAGTGCTCACGTAGGATGAGGTTGGCTCTGTGGCGAGGTGGTGCTTGATCTATCCTGCCCCAGATCTATCTGCTGGCTGCTTCTCGTTCTGGTTCATGTGGAAGAAAAAGCCTATAGAAGGAGCGAGAGGCAGGATTCAGGATAGGAAGTTTCCAAAGATGAAGCTGAGAAAATTTCAATGATGCCAGATATCATGAGAAGTAATAGTTTTCAGGTGACAGGATATTGTCACTTTCAACACTTTACTACCACTGTCCTCACAAAGCTTAGTGACTGGTGGGAAAGCCTCCACCTTGGGTGTGCACCCTATCTATAGGAAGGGATCCCCTCCTTGAACGAAAAACAGAGTGGTACTTCTGTGTACAGGTCAAGGTGATGTGAAGTGGTGAAAGATAGGTGTTTGAACATTATCTTTGTGAAGGAAAAAATAGTTCAAGCAAAATAGAGGTTAAGGTCCCCCTTCAGCTGATTGCATCAGGGGCAACTCAAGTTTGGGTAACTTTCTCAGTCTTCCTTTCTCATAAGCAGGATTGAAGTTTTTACAGGTAGAAAGATATGAGTTTTTTACTGTGGTCTTGTCTCAGGGTATACGGATGCTTCTCGGTTCGGGATGGGGTTATGTACTTGATAAACCCACCAAACATCACATCTGAGCCCACCCTACCTTAAAAGTGCTCAGAACACTTACATTAGCCTACAGCTTGGGCAAAATAATCGAACACACAGTATACTTTATAAGACAATGGTGAGTATCTCATGTAATTTATTGGAAACTGTGACTGCAAAAAACTGAATGGCTGCGGGCATACTTGAAGTACAGTTTTTTCTGTGTGCCTATTGCTCTTGCACGACTGTTGAAATCGTCAGATTGAACTATTATAAGTCAGGGACTGTCTAGTTTTTTTTTTTTTTTTATCTGAATCTCCGCTGCAGGATGTGTGGTTGAAATGTTTTGAAATGATTTCATATCTTCATGCCTCTTTCTTGGAACTGTTTGCCTAATCTCATGTTAGCAGCTATTAGAGCTACTCTTTAGCAAACTATCTGCCTTGTAGATGGTTAATTAATCGTCTAATGCTAACTATGTTTCAGGAGAAGGGAAACAGAAGAGAAAAAAAGAGACAGAGGAAGAAATAAGAGAGAAAATTAAAAAAAAAAAAAAGAAAAGAAAATGGAGCCAAAATCAAAGCAGAAAACTAGGGTCTCTTCATTCTTTTTTAACTTAAGAAGAAAACTTACTTCAGAGTCTTATGTATTTTTCTGTATTTATCTTCTAAGACTCTTTAAAATGTATTTCTTTTCTTTGAACTTAAGGTTTTTGTTCTCATTTTCCAAGTAGTCCAATAGATGTTGAAAAAATTCCATCAAGAGAGGAAGAGAGTTAAAGCACACAGGGTGTATCTTCTTCTTTAGATTGTACATCTATGCATAAACAGTATATACACTTCTTTATGCGTGATGTATTTCACAATTAAAGTGGTAAAATAGAAGGGAGGAGAAATGTTTAATTTAAGAAAGGAAAGGACAACAGAATCCATATCTTACTGTAACTTATCTCACCCTCATTTGGATCAGGTTGCATATGTTGTTATGCAATGTATCAGATAGGGGAAGAAAATATAGGAGGTAGCAAAGATTTTCAAGAACTTCTGGGAATCATTCCATAGCAGCATGCTCTAAGACTTTGTTTATACAAAGATAGTTTTTGTAGTATATGGAGCTATAATAACAAACTTCTATCAAGCCCTGGCGGGGAGCAGTTTAGAGGACATTGAAGAGGAAATCAGATCTAGGACCAAGATGAATGTTATGTTTGTGGCTGGTGGGCTTTATGAGCAAGGTGTAGAGGAGAGGATGGTGCTGAGATACTGAGGAAATAGCCAGTGGTTCTGTGCTCCACTGTAAACCCAGTATTAAACCTGAATAGGAGTGGGAAAGAGTCACATCTGGGGCAGACTTACTCTGGTGGCATCCTTACTCCTCCAGGGTCCATGCAGCTCTCTGCTCTGTGTCAGCTCTTTTGTGTTTATCACCCATCTGGTTCCACAACCATCTCATCCTCCTCCATTTTCTCTCCAAAACTAGCCATCATAACAGGACATATCAGGTAATGAGTCAAATTTGATGACACGAACTTAATCCATTTATTAGCTTTAGTGTTCACATTTCAAGTCAATTACATCCAATCAACATTTTGAAAACTTAGAATTTGTAGATACTGGGAATAGCAATAAAAGACATGACCTCTGCTCTCCAAAAATGCACAGTTGGTTGTGCTTCGGGGCCATTCCTATTAACATTGCCAAGTCCTCTGAATAGAATGACTTGTGTGGTACACCTTGCTTTGTTGGGAAAATCAAACTCATTTTTAATAGTGTCATTGATGATTGTTGTTATTTAGTAAAATCTACTGAGAAAAAAACACTAATTGAATATTTCACTTTTTTGCTCATAAATAATGCAACTGTGTTCTGGGGACCTGGCCATAGAAAAGTAGGTCTCAAAGGAGTAAAAAGTGGGAAGGATGGCAATGAGGAATGCCAGTGAGCAGCTGAGCAGATGGTGTGGTGCTTGTGAAAAGTGTGACTACTTAAAAACCTACCCCCTTCTCTGAAAGACCCCCAAGTGCCCATGGGAAACAAGAAGGAAGGCAAAGGTAATGCTTTGTCTTACAGAGATTTAATTCTCAACAAGAAAATAAAATATGGATTTTTCTTCCAAAGAGGTGATATGTGTCTATTGCAACCTTTATCATTTTTTTTCTTGTTCTGGAAAATGGGGTTTTTCACAGCATGAATCTCACCATAGTAAACACTTAGCTGTGTTATACAAAATGCCAAAGGTTGAATCTTATACTGTCCATTATTTAACTGAAATTCAGTTATCAAGAAATGAAAAATGAGTCAATTTGCAAAATCTATTTAAATTTTGTGTTTTGCCTTTTATGTAATGACTTTGTTCATTATGACAAAGTTGTTTACATGCAAAGAAAACAATTCAGTCAGTTGAAACAACTTTATAATTCTGAAAAATCAACAATGTCAATGTAGTAGACTAAACTTTTAAGTTTTGATCCAGATGCTGATATGTTACTGTTTTTAACACTGGATTTCTGGGTTTGAAATCTGGTTCCATGGCTTACCTGTACTTATATATATTTTATATCCTCTCCATGTCTTATTTTTCTTATCTGTAAAATGGAATTTTTTTTTTTTTTCAGTTTTGGCCAGGGCTGGGCTTGAACCCACCACCCGTGGTATATGGGGCCAGCACCCTACTCTTTGAGCCACAGGCACAGCCCCAAAATGGAAATATTAATAGTACTCATATCCTAGGGTTACTGTGGGAATTAAATGAGTTACTAGAAAAATTTTTAGAGAAGTACTTGGCTCAGAATAAGTGTGTCATCATCATGATTGTCATGGTCATTATCATGATCATTCTATCTTGGCAGGCTGGTTGACTCAACATCAAATATTTTTTCAGTGATGAAAAAAGAATTTACATTGTTTATCTTCCAGAGAAGTTCAACTAAAATTGTCTGTGATGAGAAAAAGATACCCTGTGGGCACAGTCATTGTACAAACATTTGACTCATGCTGCTTGTCATTTAAAACATTCTCCTAACTTACCATTTCACAACCATTTAATTCATAGATGACTCAAATGACTAAAGGGACACCAGTCCTTCTGTCTATGTGAATGGAGTTAAAGGAAGTGGTCACTTTCTTTTAAAAAGAGAAATTTTAGACACGTTCTATTCTCTTCTCTCCCTTTCTGGCTTTTATAGGGTATAACAGTAAATGCCCTAGTATGTGGGATGAAAGGAAACCTCACTTTGACTCCAGTGCCCCTCAGTGGCTGGACTCCAGGACCAGGAATGTTTAAATTCATTCATGAGGAGATGGCTTTGGGTTGGTTTCAGAAAGGCAAAAGGAATTGTGTTTATTCCATAGGGATTAAAGACCATTCATGGTTCTTCAAGATAATACACAATTATCTAGAGACTTATGTACTGTTTCTTTATCTATTGAAGACAAACAAAGTATATTTATTGGGTTGTCAGGAATAAAATTTTACGTGTCTGGTATACGGTGAGTAAATTTCTAGAAAATAGCTTCCTCTGGCCAAGGGATTTTTCTCTTTTGAGGATACAGCTACTATTTCTTATTTCTCCATGCTATTGTGGGTCTTCTGTCTCCAAAGGCTTCCCCACTCACAACCACCAGTGCTAACATCCTTTCCCTGGTTTATCTCATATTTGCATATGAACAAGCTATCGGCACTGAAATTTTTCTTTCCTCTTCTGATTTAGAAGCCATTGACAGAGTCTTCCCCATCTTTAAAACTGCCTTTAGTAAATAGCTCCTGCCTTGCATTACCCTCATGTGAGCTGGCTACTGCCTTGAGGTGACTGCACTAGGGGTACACAGGAGGCTCCCATGTGCCAAAATGCAGGAGTGTTTCTAGGTACTCAATGCACCAAAGCCATGCTGGGTTCTGTGCAGAAATTGCGTTGCCCCTTATCTATTAGATTTCTTGCATAAGTCTCAAAGCAGAACCATTGATATGTTCTGCTTAATACCTTTCTAGAAATTTTTGTGAACATTACGTTTGCTTTTTATCTGTAACCCTACCTGTTTCTTGTGATGCAGAGTACAGATCTGTGAAAAATGAGCAAGAAGCTCACTATATGCTGGGTCAGAATGGCATCTCCCTCTAAAGCAGGGATCCTCAAACTACAGCCCACAGACCACAAGCAGCCTGCCGAGAACATTTATCCGGCCTGCTGAGTGTTTTTGCCTCCGCTGCCTGTCTTGTTTAGGAGTGGACTCATCCCGGGTGGAAAAATCTGTTAGCGGAAAAACCATTGGTTGCATTCCCAAACAAAACATGTGTGGATTCATTGGCAAAGTTGCAAAAGGAGTTCCAATTTAGATTTAAAGAGCTTTATCTCAAGGAACAGGACATATAGCTTTTCCATAACTCATTTTCTATTGACATTGAAAATGCAGAGGTCAGTCCCTGAAGTCCCTGCCCTGGCTGCCCCTCTGCCAGCTGCTCTGGTGCCACCTGGGGCCAGTGTCTCCGGCCAGTTGGATCCAGGCACTGATGGGTGCGGCAGGGGAGGCTGAGTGCTCCTGCGGCTCTGGCTCTGGCTCTGCGACGGCGGCAGCTTTCTGGCTTCTCCCTGGGGCTGGCCTGCAGCGCCCGGATGCTCTAAGAACATTTCCACTGTTGCTCGGAGGACACATGCAGTGGTATTCAGAATTCCTGGAGAATTGCTTTTGTGAGAAGTTGGAAATATTTTTTTAAATTCAATCTCTTAGTTTTTCAAAGAAACATCAAGAAACCATGAACAACATTAGTAATGAAGAGTTTGACACTTGATTGAAAGTTTCACTGCCAAGGACATTCTGGACCAAAAAATCAATGAAGTTTCCTCTTCTGATGATAAGGATGCCTTCTATGTAGCAGACCTCGGAGATGTTCTGAAGAAACACCAAAGATGGTTAAAAGCTCTTCCTCATGTCACTCCCTTTTATGCAGCCAAATGTAATGACAGTAGAGCCATCATGAAGACCCTCGCTGCCATTGGGACAGGATTTGACTGTGCTAGCAAGACTGAAATACAATTGGTGCAAAGTCTTGGGGTGCCTCCAGAGAGGATTATTTATGCAAATCCTTGTAAACAAGTGTCTCAAATTAAGTACGCTGCCAATAATGGGGTCCAGATGATAACTTTTGACAGTGAAGTCGAGTTGATGAAAGTCACCAGAGCACATCCAAAGGCCAAGTTGGTTTTGCAGATTGCCACTGATGATTCCAAAGCAGTCTGTCGACTCAGTGTTAAATTTGGTGCCACACCCAATACCAGAAGACTTCTTTTGGAATGGGCAAAAGAGCTAAATATTGATGTCATTGGTGTCAGCTTCCATGTAGGAAGTGGCTGTATTGATCCTGAGACCTTCGTGCAGGCAATCTCTGATGCCCACTGTGTCTTTGACATGGGAGCTGAGGTTGATTTCAGCATGTACCTGCTTGATATTGGTGGTGGCTTTCCTGAATCTGAGGATGTGAAGCTTAAATTTGAAGAGATCACTGGTATAATCAATCCAGCATTGGACAAGTACTTTCCATCA
>CAUYON010210503.1:0-49907 GCA_963573935.1 Arctocebus calabarensis | reverse complement strand
GTCTTTATATAGTGATCAAGAAAATGCCATGAAGGCTATCTGTAACAGTACGATCAAAACATTTCTGAATGTATATGAATCGTGCCCTATGATTGCACCAATGTACAAATTATGATTCAATAAAATTATAAAAAAAAAAAGATTATCTACTTCCTTTATATTCAAATTAACCAGCCTGAGCAAGAATGAGATCCCATCCCCCCACAAAAAAATAGATGGGCATTGTGGTGGCACCTGTAGTCCCAGATATTTGGGAGGCTGAGGCAAGAAAATCACTTGAGCCCAAGAGTTTGAGGTTGCTATGAGCTATGACACCATGGCATTCTACCAATGGAGTCATAGTGAGACTTAGTCTCAAAATAATTAAATAAAGTCTTCAGGAGAAAGGGATTTACCTAACGAATGCCATCAGTGAAACCTAATTCTTTGTGTCTTCAATGAATCTCAAACAATAATAATAATAATAAATTTATTTTAAAAAAGTATTTTACTTAATTATAACAGGTTGCACAATTATTCAACAGTAAGCAACTGATCTGGCTAATATAATTGACTTTCAATCCAGTCAATTGAATTCTTGCAAATAACTTAGTGTGAAGAGGATATAAGAAATATTTTTCTAGGAGTTCAAAATAAACTATTTTGCTAATTCTAACAGTAAAAAGGATGCAAAGTACACACCAGAAGTGACCAATAAATTCACACTTCAAGTATTCAAAAACTAGCTGAATTACAATAGAGTTTAGAGAATCACTGGTTTTAGAGATTTGTTGCTGTCATGTATCTCAGCCATATCTGTAAATTAACTGTTAATTTAAAGTTCAACAAAATAACTCACACATGAGTTTTAGACAAAACATAACATAGCAGTATTCTGATTTGGATTCTATAATAGATTTCTAATACTACCCAGCAGCAACCACTGGAATTTTGGACTTCAAATTTACTTGCCACAGTGGCTGTTATATAATCACTTGGAATAAAAATCACTGAAATATTGATGAAATTTTATGGAAACACCTCTCAATCTTAAACTCAAAATGTCTACATGTCATAGGTAAAGACAGAGAAAAGTTCCAGTAAAGATGGTGCAACTCTAGAGTACACACACCAAAATGATATGACAAATGTAAAAGCATGCCTTTGAAGGTGGATTTGCAAGATTTATATCTACTTTTACCTCTGAGGCTGATACTAGGATGGCCAAAGACTAATCCTAATACTGAATGGACAGTATAGTATCTCATTTACTGAAGCATATTTCTAAATGATTGAAAAAATGCATTTTGGAATTCTACTCTTCTATAATGTGACTGGCAAAAGCTTCACTGAAGAAGGCAATAGTTAGTCTTCACAATGTAAATAACTAAGCAAAGCACATTTGGTGGTGTGGGATCTTCTTCCCAGAATATTGAGTGGGCATTTACAGGCACACAGGAGAAAAAAACTCAATTAAATTCAAATGGTGGAAGGGGAGGAGAATGAAAGGGGAAAGGGGAAGTGAAAAAGTGATTGATGAGCTCTTACCTAATGGGAACAATGCAAGAATATATAGCATACACCCTGGCTGAAGGGCTTAGTTACAACTTGAACTTATCTAAGAAATGAAAGCAATGTAACTTAATCATCTGTACTCTCATATTTTCTGAAATTTAAAATAAAAATGAAAATGTCAGTAAATTGCCTGTAGATGGTATTACGTTGATAACATGCATGCAAAACAAACCCTAAAGGATGACTTTGAGTAAGATTTACTGAAAACAAAGGTCTGCATAGATATTGGTGCCCCTAAACTCATGATAATATCTACTGGAATTTCAAATCATCCTTTTGAACTTTCAACATTTCTGTGGACTCCACAGTTGTTGTTTTAATAGAATCATAATAAACAATTATAAAATAAAATATGTATCAATAAGAATTGGGAAAAGAGATAATAAATACATTACTGGTTCACTTTCTTAATATATATATGTGCTTGTGGTATATATGTACTTCATCTGAGAATAAGAGATTGTAAAGTAAGAATACTTTTGAAAAGTTTTCTGAATTTAGTGTTGGTAATGATATAATCACATTGCCCATCCTAATTATACAACACATCTTTTATTTTGTCAGAAAGTTTGTTATAAAGTGTAAGATTATACTTGTATATTAAGGCAGAAGAAGATATCATAGCTTAGTAAAAATCTTAACTTCCTCTGAATTTGCCTGTGCACATTCCTAGAGGAAAAATAGGCTTGATCAGGAATTTATTTCATGGGGTTAAAATAGGACCGATTATAATAGCTGTTCCACTAATTGTAGAAATAATCTCATCACTCTGTCCTCTTTTAAGTTGACTTCTTCTGGGAAATGATAAAAAAGAGATCTAGCATTCTACTTGTGCTCTCTTTTATAAGTAGATAGTATAGTTGAAACAAAAACCTCAACCTAAGGAGGTAAGGAAGCAAAATTAAACAGTTAACACAGAGAGAAAAAAAGAACAAAATTGGGAAAGAAAGTGAGCTAATAAAAGGGTACTATCATGCTTTTCCTGAGAGAACATCTCAAAGCAAGAGAATAATACTCTTAGCTATTTCTCTCATGATCAATGCTGAAAGAACCCCCTGTGGGTTTTGCTGTTGTTGTTATTTGTTTGTTTTACCCATGAGAAAGAAAATAGAATTGAAGCCACAATATAAGATATATGGAAAGTCTGTATGTTAGTAAATTGAAGCAATGAAATCAACCAATATCCCCTGATAACCTAACTTTATAATGAAAGGTTGAAATGATCACTTGGGATATGTTTTCTTAGTTATATTTCTCACATTGGTTTTTTTGTGGTCTCCCAAGACAAATTCTGCATCTGAAACTGACTGCCTTGTTGAGAACAGAAGCCTGTTGCTGACCATCACTTTCTGTAAACCAAGATGGCCTTCTGTTAAGGCAACTACTTAGGTGTAATATGAAAGAATCAGAATTGATTACTTTTTCCTATTTTTTCAAGAACAAACATAGCCATGTGCCACTTAATGACAGGAATAAATTCTGACAAATATATCATTGAGAGATTTTGTTGTGTGAACATCGTTGAGTACATTTAAACCTTAATGGTATAGCACATTGCACATCTAGGCTATAGTGTATGACCTCTTGCTTTTAGGCTAAAAATCTGTACAGAGCATTACTCTATCAAATATTGTAGCCACTTGTAATGCAAGTTCTGTACTTATGTATCTAAACATATCTGAACATAGGAAAGGTACAGTAAACCTATGATATTACAATCTTATCAGACCACTGCCAGATTTGTGGTCCATTTTTGACCAAAACATTATGGACAACATAATCTATATAATAAATGAAAACATATCTATGTAATTTGAAAAATCAATTACTAGTGTTAAATTTCTTCAAAAATTTCCAAATACATACTTTTACTTTCTTTATTTACCTGATTGTAAATTAGTAAACAATTTCTGAACTGTCATCTTCCACAGTCAAACTTTGAGTATCAATATATGTACCTACTACAATAGAAAATGATTGATTTTTGAACATTGAGTATGTGTAACCATACAGTAAACAAAAACAGACAAAGATAAGGAAGACAAAATGTTGTAGCTTATATGCCTCACAAGGAAGAAATATTACAACTACTATACTATAGGAAAGTAAGGCAGTTATATGAAAAGCCTGATAAAAATCACTGTTTGACCTTTACTTGCTGCCATAGATATAATTAGTTAAAGATATCAACAAATCAGACACATAAATTTAAACTCATTATAAGTGCAAAGATTAACCCTAAGATATATAAGGGAGTTAAATATAAGGGAATTTGGGGAAGAGAAAAGGGAAGTTGGGTAGACTCAGTTAAGATATTGCTCATTGTATGGAATAGATAGTATCAAAAGACAGATAGGACTAAATACATTGCCCAAAAATTAATATAATTTCTGGTTCCAGAACAAGATGGCATAGATTCACTTTTTCCTATTTCTCCCTCTAAATACAACTAAATATTCTGGAATTTATTTGATGGATATTGAGGGTTCTGAATGGTGAAAACAAGATAGACTGACTAGAGACTTCAAGAATTAAGGACCAAGAATATAATGAGTTCCCTGGATTTCCTTTATTTTACCTATAAGTTCTTAGAGTGTATAACAGAGGGGCCTGGCACTTGGGCCAAATAGGCACAGATAAAACATTTCAAAAAAGCCATTCTTTTTGGACAATGGATTGATAAAAGGGAATCCTTATGGAATCTTAGTGGGAAAACCCAAACCTTACTCCAAATTGATTGCCAGCTGGTGATCTAAGCCACTGGCAATAGAGACACAGTAAAAACTCAGGTTTTTCAATCTCTCCTCAATAACTGGTGTTGAGTGGATGACCTAAATTGTTCACAGTAGTATCAAAAGTGAAGTTCTATGTCTCTAGGCAATCCACTCAGTGGAATAAGGAAACCTACGTTCCTTGGCTCAGTGGATTTGTCTGAACTTGCCCTGAATATTGCCCAGAAAAACCAGGTAGTTCAGAGAGCAAAACAGAATCCTCTTGAAAGAAGTCAGAAAATTAAGCAGCCATGGAACTAAAATTCACCACCATTAGATAGCACTTATGCTAAATTTGAATATAACAGCTGAAAGATAAAATGGAAGATATAAAATACAAACAAAAACAACAATCTAACTAAAATGTCCAGGCTACAACAGATAATCACTCATGATATCAAAGCACAGAAAACCCAGAATTAAAATATATATATATATATGACCTGATGCCTATAATGAAATGATGCAGATGTTGAAATTATCTGACAAAGATTTAAAATAGCCTTCACAAAGGTGCTCTAGAAATCAATTTCATTTTTTAAATACATAGAAAATTAAAAATTGATAATTTGAAAATAATAAAGAAATAAAACAGTTAAAGAAAAAGTTGGAAATTACAGAATTGAAAATAAAATAACAAGCAAAAAATGGAGTGAAAAAGAAATGAATAGGCTTCACTGAAGACAAAAAAATTTTATAAGAAGCCAAGAGAAATGAGGCACTAATTATTAAAGCATACCAATTAAAATGACAACAGATTTATATGTGAAATCACAGAGAACAGAAAAATTTCACAGTGGTGAAGGAAAAATAATGATCAAATCCAAAACTATCCCTCACAACGAAGATGGGACGTAAAAGTGTTCTCTGTCAAAAGGACATGTAAAAATAGTAGAGCAAGCTGTAAATAATGTCTAAATTAGCATTCATAACAGAAAGAAAATTATATCAGAACAAATCTAGGTCCTTAAGGGAAAGTACAATATTATGGGTAAAAATAGAGTTAAGAGAATGAAGGATTTTTTACCTCACAAGTTCCCTTTATTTTATTATATAGCTGAAGCAAAAGTTATAACACCATTAGATGGAGAACATACTTAAACATATTTAGAATCCTGAAATGGTAAACAGACACAGAAGGAAGGATAGTTTCTACACTTTCTATTCACAGTGGTTACATCAAATAATACAAAAGATCAATGAAAGAAAATTCAGTTTTTAGAAAAAATAAATAGAATTGATAAATCACTAACTAGATTAACCAAGAACAGATCTAAATAAACGAAATCAGAAACAAAAAAGAAGACACTACAATTGATACTACAGAAATACAAAAGATTATCAGAGAATATTATGAAAACCATATGCTCACAACTAAAAAAACTTGAGGTACATTTCTAAAAACATACACTATCCCAATATTGAACCTTAAAGAAATAGAAATCCTGAGTTGACCAATAACCAGTAGTGATATTAGTAAATCAGTAATTAAAAAAAAAAAAGGAAAACTACCACAGAATAAAAGCCCAGTACTAGTTAGAGTCAAAACCAAATTCTACCAAATATACAAAGAAAAACTAATATCAATCCTCATGACATTTTTCAGAAAATAACAGGGAGATGGTCATCATCTCTGACTCATACTATGAGGCCATTATCACCTGATTCCAAAACAGGACAATGATACAGCAAAAAAAAAAAAAAAAAAATAGTGTACATCAATATCCCTGATATACATTGTTCCAATTATCAAAGAAGGTCAGAAAAATGATGCATATCTGTCATACCAGAAGTTATGGATTTTTTAGATAGGAGAATCACCTGAGACCAGGAGTTCAAGACCACCCTGGATTCAAGACCTCACCTCTAAAAAACAGAAAAAAAAGAAAGAGATTAAGTGGGTATAGTGGTAGATGACTGTGGTTCTTACTACTCAAGACACTGAAGTAGCATGATTTGAGCTCAGGAGTTCAAGGTTACAGTGCACTATGATCATGCCATTGCATTCTAGCATAAGTGGCAGAGTGAGTCTCTGTCTGTAAAATAACAATAATAATACTTACAAACTGAATCCAACAGCACATCTAAAAGATAATATACTTTGATCCAGTGCAATTTGTACCAAGAATTCAAGGAAGGTTCAATATACACAAATCAATAAATATGATGTATCTCACAAACAAAATTAAGGATAAAAACCTTAATAGATACAGAAAAGCATTTAATAAAATTCAGCATCCCTTCATGATAAAAATCCTCAAAAAATTGGACCTGAAAGTAATTTACCTCAAAATAATTAAGGTCCTATACAACAAATCCACAGCCAGCATCACATTAAAAAACAGGACAGGAAAAAGCTGCAAGCTTCCCCTCTTAATACTGCTTTCAACATTTGTATTCAACCTAGTACATATTGTAGATTCTAACTGGAAGCCAGGAAATATTCAATTGGAAGAAAAACCAGAGTTTTGGAAGCAAGGACATATATATGCAAATTGGAAAATAATAAATAGAACCATGTTTATTTGAAGATGGTATAATTATAAATATAAAAATTCCTAAGGAATCTATGAAAAAAAATCCGAGGAGGTAGACTGGGAACCCAAAACTCCATTCTTGGCAAGGGAACACCCCCAGAAAAAGGGGAAAACAGAAATATACTGAGAAAGATGGACTAAAAACAGTTTAGTTAGTTTACTTTCAAAGTAGATGACAAATTTTTTATCTGATCAGTTTCCTTCTTTTCCTAGAAGCCTAACCTCCAAGGGATACAGCTTGCAAACACCCCTGCTGAGTCCATGAACACTCTGAAGAAACAATGGCCATCTAGGAGGTTATAGCAAGGCCTGGCAAGAAACATTAACTAGGCTATACCCTGCCCAGTCAACAGCCAAACAAAATACCCATTGGGGGGATTTGTATTTGGCCAGGGCAGAGATCAAGGGAAAGTTCGAGTCCTGAAATATGGGCAGAAAGGCCTGTATACCCATATTAACAGACGAAGATACCTCTGGATTGAAGATAAGAGGAAAATTCCTTTTTCCCACCAGAGAAGACTGGGTCCATGACCTCTGCTCCACAGTGAACCAGTGAGGATTAACTTCCCCCAAGGAATCTGTGTATGTGAACACAGACAGGAGTCTTCCCTCACAAAGACTGAGGTTTCAGATTTTTCAAGACTGCTCAGATCCTTAAAGTTAATGATTATAGATATAATATGAAGTGGCATGCTTACTCAAAGAAACTGCTGATGCTTATGTTCCCTTCCTGAGTTTACCCTCTGGGCTAAATGAGCAAATAGCCTTCAATAAAAGCTGAGTGGAACAAACACTCAGGGACATCTGCTGTGAACCCCACAAGCTAGCAATGGTCCCTATGTGTCCCACCTTTGAAAACTCTATTCTGCATGTCTTGTCTCTTTATCTCTGCTTACATCTGACTTTACTCTTCTCTTCAGTTGATCACTGCCAGCTCCACAGATCTCAAAGGTCCCTTCCCCTGGAGCAGAACCCCAGCAAGAAGTTATAATTTTTTCAGGTATATAACATCATTCATAATAAACAAAGTATAAAACTAGAAAGTAAATATGTCATCCAAAATTTTAAAAGTAAATGGATCAAGTAAGTATAAATGGCGAAGTTTTGTTTCTCCTTGGTAAGGAGAAAGTGAATGAACATGGGTGTGATAGAAAAACATATGTGGAATTGTATATTTTGTTTGTGTCATGATAAAAATAAATCAAAGAACAATGTTTTTGTTTTCTCTAGAGTACATAGTTCTGATGAAATTGGTTTTTCTCAGTCTCCATCTGTGTTGTTCTATGCATTTTACCAACAACAACAGCTCTTCTCATATGGGAAAATTTATGTAATATTCCCAGGTGACAGTAGATGTGACATATCATATAAGCATATCAATCAAGACATTCCTACTTCAAATGATACCAGAGTATGTAAAAATGAATTCAAATATATATGATAATACTTCTTAAAACCATTAACTTCAAATTATTAATTTTCTATGTGTATGTGTCTATGCACACACATAAATACAGTGTATATAATAATGCAACAAAAGTTGAAGCAAAATTATTTTAAAATTTATATTAAAATGTAATATTTTAGAGACCTTTAATTGTTTAAAGTAGTTATTATCAGCGTGCTCTGACAATAATCTTGAAGTTCTCTCTTTCTGTGCACTGTAACACAATGCCCACAAGATTTATGTTGCCCCAAAAAATTCAGAGCAAATTTCATTATAGTATCTGGAAAAAAAAGCTCAAGGAAAAGCACTTAATGTTATCTGTTGCTTTTGTACTGCAGCATTCATGGAAACAAATGTTAGGATGAATCTGATCCTTGAGTGACTATAATTAAGATAACTCCAATATGAAATAATGAATTAGAGCATTCTACTGTAGTTAGCCACTGATGAGTTGAAATTGTTTTTTTCACAATTACCACAGCATAAGTTACAATATCTTCTCTAATAGAATAGCTAAGGCAAAGTGGATTTCATCCAGAATGAGATTATTCTCCCAGTTTTCTCAGTTACGGCATATGTTCTTTTTTTCCATGGAAATTATAGCTGAGATTAGAACAATTATATGTTGAATTTATTACTTGTTATTTATATATAGCAGGCATCCTCAAACTTTTTAAACAGGGGGCCAATTCACTGTCCCTCAGATTGTTGGAGGGCCCGACTATAGTTTAAAGAAAAAAAAAAAAACTATGAACAAATTCCTATGCACACTGCACATATCTTATTTTGAAGTAAAAAACAAAATGGGAACCACTACAATTCACACCAACTGGTGTGGCCTGCGGGCCGTACGTAGTTTGAGGAACCCTGAATTATATATGATAAGCCATTAGATAATTTTTCTTTTGGTATCTGTAGTCTGAGCATCATATAAATATGAATGTGCACAATTTGGGAGACTCTCTGTTCTGCTTTATACTTGCAGTATGGTGAAGAAATAATTTTTTTGGTATGTTAAGCCACTGAAGTGTAAGGTTGTATGATGCAGCATTTCATAGTTTTTTCTGACTAAGATACAGTAATAATGTTTATATCTAATTATTTACCATCTTACTATATTTTCACTGTGCTTAATTAGTGTTTTGAAAAAAAATTAAGCTTCTTGAGATTTGGGACTTAAACTATATTTTCATATTAAAATTTATTTTCTATAATTGTTCCACTATATAAATGGATATGCCCATTTTAAAAATTTTCTTAAATAAATATACAGTTTCCTAGATATTTAATGTTCAAATACACACACATATTAAGCCAAAAACTATATCATTAGATGCATATATAGAGATTAATAGAATAAAAAATCTAAATTTCTTTTTTTATAGAATTGCATTTAGTAGGAAACTTTAATAGTTTCTACATATCGAAAATAAAAGTACCAATAGAAGATAAAGGAACATACAGTTGCTTATTTCCCCTTATTTATACTTTCTACTGAAGAAACAGTGTTGAAATACTTTAGCTATAACCACAAACAGCATTCTGAGAAGATATATAGTCAGTAATGATGAATCTCAGTGATATTTGAAGAAAATATAATAAAGTCACTGCTCAGAGCATGCACTGCAAAAACAAGACAGCAAATTATACTTAATAGATAACAGATTGTCCAAATCCTCAAAATGTTAGATACAAAGCAAATTATAAAACACTTCTACCATATCATATTATAGGTTTACTAACCATCCAAAAATAAAAGAAAAAACTTACTCTTTATAAAAATTTCTGCATTGAACTTAAGATAAATACCTAAACCCAATCTAAACTTTAATTCTTCATTTCATAAAAATGAATATTGACACATTTCACTTTGGGGGAAGTTTTAATATAAATAGGATTATAAATGAAAATAGTTATAGTAATACAGCATAATTTACAAAAATGTTTGGCTCTCCCTTAACTTACAAAATAGGATTGATAATTATAATAGAAAAAATTGACTGGTCCCATATAACTTGCTTTCTAAGTCATCATGGTTAAGTCAGTGCTGATAGATGCGAAAGCTGGTGGCATAAATTCATCTATTTGTTTTCACTTATCCTAAAATACAAACATTTGGAACAAGAATAATATTGGTGTACATTTGTCAGTTTCACTTATGTTAAAATATTATTGCATTAATAATTATGGATGTCCATGAATGCAAATACGTCCCTAAAACAAATGCTCCACTGTTTCAAAGAATAGCCTTATCCAAATGCTTATAAAAAGACAATGAAAAGAACAATCAGAAAACAAGTGAAAACATAGTATTCACATTGCCAGCTGAAGTACTTTGTGGCTTGTAAAATATATCACTAAGGATATTTGAATCACGACTTCATTTAACAGACAAAATTCTTGAGCTCTTTATCTAGTATGAACTAAAAATTCTCACCATTCTGAGCAGGATGTTTTTCTTCTATTAGTATTTTCAAGAAATACCACTTTTATTGGTAATTGCTATTTCTTAACTATTATCTGTTATTTTAATTCATAGTAGAATCATAGATAGGACTCAATAAGTTCAATGCATAACATGATTAATTTTATCTTAATAAAATTGCTGAGTCTGCTACAATTTGGGGGTATTGTCTCAGATACCTTTAACAGCTTACCTTAAAAATGATTATGCAATTATTTACCACATAATTTCAAGATTGACTTTTACAACTATTTTCCAGCAGTCCACAAATTTATTGTATTGCGTGACATTGTACTTTCCTATATATTTTCCAGCCTGTTCACAATTTTAGTTCTTTACCTCTAGCACACTACACAATAAACGTCTGGAAAACTTGTTGCTTTTCATTTTACTGTTGGCATTCAGCTCAATGGCTGATGGTTTTATCATCATGCAAGTATTTCATTCCTCCTTTTAAAATACATCATACTTATAAGTTATACTTCAATCTCTTTGATAAATGCTGTCTACAGCTAGCCAAAGTGTAATATTGATGCCTATGTTTTTTTGTGGTTTCAACTTCTTCAGTTTTGTGAGAAAACATTCATTCTTCTATGTAAATAGAAGTGGCTTAAATTTCCATCTATGTTAATAGGTCCATGTAGACCTTTTCTAAAGCAGATACATTTGTTTTACTTCTCAGTCAATCCATTACCTAAGTATCTTTCATTTCAAAGAGGCTGAGTCCAGCCTTTGTTTATCCCTTCCATTCATTATTTAGCCAAATAACTGAATATAGAAGTAGTGCAGAGATACCTTTCTTTACTGGTCTCCCATACCATGAATATGCATATGTGTTGTAAACTTTTATTAAAAATTCTTTAAGTAACAAATTTCCTGTTATACCAAGTACCACAAATAACAAAGCTAAACAACATTTGACTTATTATGAACACCAGTTTAGATTATTGCCTTCACATGGTCTTTTTCAATGGTTATTTAGTGAGCCTTTGTTCTTATTTTATTTTATTTTTTAATCTTCTTGGGGCCATTAATTTAACTATATTATTTATAATAGTTCTTTTATTGAGAAATATTTAATGTTTAAAATCTTCCTTGAAAAAATACATGTTCACATTAAAATATCATATCAAGAAAATTTCCTAAGTATAAAATATTTTTCAGTAGTGCGAATCATTTTAAATAATATAGTATTCCTTGCTGTGTGCATTTTAAGAGTTTTATCTAAGATGTGTATTTGAGAAGACATTTTATTTGTGTAAATAGTCTATCTTTTATGCATCTATTTGTTGGTTCCATAAATGCTGTCTTGACATTGAGAAATGTCCTTTATACAATTTGGAGTGCTTATATCAAACTAATTAATACAGCTTTCGCCTCATTTACTTGATTATTGTGTTAAGACATTTATTCTCTATACTTGTTAAATTTGACTTGTGAAAAGAAAAAATCAACACGTTGTACCCCACATGTGCATAAATGTATTCATGATCAATGCATACATTACTTAATAAGGTAAATAAGTAAATAAATAAAAATAAAAAATAAAAACTAGAACTACTATATGACTCAGAATTACAACTTGGTATAAAAAAAGTAAATAAATAAAAGTAAATTAAAAAATGCTTTCCAGGTTCTACCCTATGGATTTCTCTAGAGTTTTTTTTTAAAGACACATAAAGTATTTACAGGTGCTATAGAAGGTAATTTATGTAGGGAGGGATATGCTCTTGACAGTCGGACTCTAAGTCAGAAAATCCTTTTTATCAAAGAATACCTCCTGTGCAACAGCTGAAAAACATTTTATGTGTTGTCTTCAAAAAAAACCCTCAGATTCATTTTGTGAGTAGAAAATAGCAAGTGAGGCTGTGAAAAGGAATGACCGTAGATACTGTACCTTGCTACTTTGTGGGAACCTATTCATTGATATTGTTACCTGGAATGAAACTTGTACATGGGTTTCAGCAGATGAACACTGCCATCTAGGAAAAGTAAACACTAGAAAGAATTACATAACACACATACCACCCACATCAACAGATCAAAAGGAGTATTGCTTTGAATAAGTGAGAAGTGTATGAATAATATGACTCAGGCAATATGTCATCAAGATCCATGAATGAGAAGTATTCTATTCTGAAACTGGTGGATTATCTGGTTTCAAATAAATTATTTTACTGAGAACAATTCAGCCAATTTGACAAAAAATACAAAATTAACCTTTTAGAAGGTTTTGGAGAGCTAGTAAGCAGTAAGTAAATAGGATTATAGAAAAAAAATCAACATTGATTACTTTGGTCTATGTTTCCCTCCAAAGCCTAAATGAAAATTAAGAAATCAAGAAACTAAGTGCTAATTTTATAGACTTATGCGGCTGGGGAGTACAATCAGAAATCCTGAGTCTATCAGTGAGAAAGACTTTGAGTAACAACTCCAGAATTCTATTGAGACTCAGAATTTACTGAGGTAAATCTGAAAGAAAAATAGGCTATCCATCATAGCACTAAACCTGGTTTTGAGTTTTTAAACTCTTTTATTTTATTACGGTGGGTTGGCATTTTCAGTATATTCAAACTAACTACCATTTGGAGAAAACATACAATATCTATAAGAATTTCACAGCATTCACAGCATTATAAATAATGTTAAAATATTTCATCTCAGCTTTTAAATTTCAATAAAAATAATACAAAATAAAGAAGACTATTATCAGACACAACAAAATGTGTCTAACTAAAAAATAAGGGCTCTTCAATATTTCTTTGGTATAACAAATAAACTTTAAAATAGTAATACTTAGTTTTTAAGGAATTAAGAGGCATGATGAAAAATTTAAACAGTATTTTAGAATATATACACTAATACCCATTGGAAATTTCTGAATAAAAAATACAAGTGAAAGAAGTCAGAAGAAAATATCCACACAGAAATACAAACAAAACCCACAACTTTATGTAAAATATTTGAAAGTAAAACATAAGAGAGGATGAAAGATCTTATATATCTCTAGCTGGTGTACCTTAAATAAAGAATAAAGTACAAAGGGGTCAATGACAATAATTGAAAATAAAATGGCTGAAAATATCCAAAAACTGACTAGGAAATTAATATCACAAATTCAAAAAAATGCTACAAACTCCATCAATATAAATTACACTGAAAGTAATTAAATAAATATGCCAAAGAAATCTTAGGAGTATCCAGAAAGTAAGTAAACATTATGTTCAAAATGAAAAAGAAGCACGAAAATTTGACTTTTCAAAAGAAAAATAAAATACAGAAGAAGAAAAAATAAATGAGAGTGAAATGATTCACTGAAACAGCTGAGATAAAAAAAAAAAAACTAAAGAAAGATTTATCAAGGTAGAATTTTATAAACAACAGAATTAAGAGTAATTTTGGCAGAGTTATGAAATCTAAAGCTCATTCTTCTGTAAAACAATGAAAAAATCTTTCAAAAACTATAAAATATATCTGATGTCTGGCATCTAACCAAATTTTTGCATTAATCTGGGAAGTGTTTAATCAACAAAGCAACTGATTCTTGTTAAGGAGTATAAACATTTTGATACTTTAACTTATCCTGGTCCCTTCCTCTGTTCCTTACTTCAGAGCAACCTTAAATTAGGTGCCAGTACATGAAGGGGCAAACGGATTTCATTCACAAAGACTGCTTATTTAATATGTCTTGGTACCTCCTCAAAAACCTACTCAGAAATGTGTGTCTTTCTCATTTGACTGGGAACTTAGTAAATGTAAAGCTGTATCCTAGGGAGTTGTTGAAAATATTTACGACCAAATGTTCATCTCTACTCCCTGAAGCAATGGGTAACAACTGATACAAACAGTAGGAAAACTGAAAGTCTTAGAATAAAAAGCTCAGGATGAGATACTTTGGAAAATAAGATATTAAAAAGATTCAGTGTATTTCTAAGAAAGTATAAGACCATAAACAAACTGTAGTTTATGTGCATTATTAAAAAAGACATTAAAGTTTCTAAGCTCTCACCTCTGGTTAACCTTAATACTATGTGAAAACAAGAGTTAAAAAAGTAACTTAAAGTTATGAACTTCCTGAGTGAATGTTGAAGGCATGCAACACATAGAAACCCCATGGAAAACCAGAAGAATTTTTTAGCTAAAAATATTTTTATAAATCTCTGTCTAAGAATTCCCTAAGTCATGAGCATGGAATGGATTACAGTGGCCGCAGAATATAAACTATACGTAGTTTTTAAAATGTACTAGACAAACAACGATTATAATAGCATCAAAACTAATAAACTCTGGGGAAAAGGAAGCATTTGGTTTTTAGAGTTTGCATTTTAAGATATTCAAAATGTTAAACTGCAACAAAAACTATGATATATAAAGAAACAAGAATATCCCACACAAACTAAAATGCAATCAGCATTAACTATCCCTGAGGAAGAGTGGCAGTTAGATTTACTAAAAATGAGTATATCAGCTATTTAAATATACAGAACTAAAGAAAATCATATCTAAGGAATAAAGGAAATCATTAACAGTGTCTCACAAAATAGAAAAGTTATGATATAAAGCCAAATAAATTCAGTAGCTAAAAAATATACCAACTGATATAAATAATTGTTAAAAGAGTTCAAAAGCAAACTTGAGCATCAGAAGAAAGGATTGGTGAAGTCAAATATTGAGATTATTAAGATGAGGAAACCAAAGCAAAATGAGTCAATTATACAAACTTAAAAATAATAGGAGTCCCAGAAGTATATGAAGAAGAGATAGTGTCAAAAGGAATTATGAAGAAATAATGGCTTAAAACTTTCAAATTTGATGAATAATATTAATGTACACATAATGGAACTAGAGAAGTAATATATTACTTACATGTTATCTAATTAGATTAAAGGCTAATTATTATTTTTTTATCTCATCAGAAGCCATCAGAAGGAAGTTAGAAGGTAGTCAGTAACGTGCAATTCGCATAATAACAAAAAGCACTATCAACAAATTCTCTATCTAGTAAATCTATATTTCTAAGATTTAAAAAGGAATAAAGACATTCTGAGATCACAAAAATTGATATTTTATTGTTAGCAAAACTTCTCTATAAGAATGCTAAAGGTAGTCTTGTAAGCTGAAAGACAGGGCAATAAATAATAACACAAATTCACACCAAAAATGAATATTGGTAAAGGTAACAACATTGGCAAACACATTAATAGTGTTCATGTATTTATTTTTAACTTCTCTTTTCTAAACTAGTTTAGAAATATTTATTGCATAAAACAATAATTATAAATCTATATTGATGGAAACAAATTCGTAAGGACGTAATTTGTAACGAACAGGATAAATGGGAAAGGGGAATAGATAGATGGTAGATAGATAGATGGATAAATACTAATATATAATATTGAATCCAAGTCAATTGTTCAACATTATAAGTTTAATTACCATTCCCTGAATAATAACTAAAAGTATAACTAAACATAAGATAGTTAAAGAAATAATGAGAGAATTAACATATGCTAAAAAATTCCTCTATCACAAAATAAGGCAATATTTAATAAATTGATTAACAAAAAATTTATAAAACATTTGGAAAACAAAAGACAAAAAGTAGATTTAAATTCTTCTTTAACAATTACATTAAATGTAAATGTGTTATAATCTTCATATAAAGGATGAGAATTTGGAGAGTTGATAAAATGTGAAAATGAAGAATAATATATGCCATGAAAATACTAGCACTAAACGTGTTTTTGTCAATCTCTTAGTATCAGAAAAATTATACCTTTAGACAAAAATACTATTAGAGAAATAGAGTGCTTTCAATCATTGTATGTCAATTCAACTATAAGACTAGGTAATCCTAAATTTGTTTATAGACAATAACATAATTTTAAAAATCTATAAAGCACAACTTTATAAAAACTAAAGATAAAGAATTAAATCCATAATCATAATACGTTTTAACATACCTCTTTTAGTAACCAATAAAGAACATTTCTTTAAATAACCGATAACATGTTATGTACCATAAATAGTAGAGTTTTTGAGGTTAGCTCTAACAATTTTAAATCCCAGAGTAGCCTGAGAATACTGCAGCTTAATATATATAATTTTTTTGAGTATCAAATAAGTGTGGCAGGAAGATTCCTAAAAATAGTTTTATATTATCAGCACACTGGGGTTGTACCCTTTATAATCCCTTGGGTGTCATTTACTTATAACCAATAGACTGTCATGACAATAATGACATGATGTTCTTTTGATTAGATTGATTTATAGAAGAAATTAATGAAACTTTGCTTCTTTGATGAAGTTACATTATCAAAGATTATGGAATTATAATCATATGTTTGTTCATACATGCAAATTGTATATTTGCAACTTAAAAATAAGTAAAAAGAAAACAATTCTAGTTTTCCAGTTGTACAAGTGTGTATCACAGCTATATAGTCAGATAGGCAAGCATATAGGCATTCATAGAAGTGATATAAGAGTGAGAAGAAAATCTGTGGTAATGAATGGGAGTTAAAAAAATGAATTAATTAATAATTTTGAAGTTAATTTTATTTTAAAAATCTTATTACTACCTCACTAAACATTTAGGATCCATATACTTAAAAAAATTAGTAAAATGTTATTTACTTCTCTCTTATAAAGATTCAGTCTACTTTTCTCAGCTCATCTTCTCTCTTTGAAGCAGCTTTCCTTTCTCCTATTAGCTTTGTTTAAATTCCTTTAATATGTTAAACATGTTCAGCCCTCAGGGTCTTTGTATTCCTTCCAGTTGGAGTACCTTAAATTGCCAGTTTCATGACATTCAAATCTCAGATTTAGTCTGAGATAAGGCCTTATCTACCCCCTATTTAAAGGTGGTTCTAAGTCACTGTCTATTGTACCACTCTATAAAAGCATTCAGCTGTTTTCAGTGATTATCACACACACAAATACGTGTATATATTATTTTTGTGCGTGTTTGTTTTTAATTTTCCATGATATCTTGATGACATTTACATTGAAAGTGTAGGGACATTTTCTGCTTCACATCCAATTATATCCCAGTGCCCAGATTCACGTATAGTAGGTGTTCAGTGAATACTGAAAAATTGTTGAAACTTAAAGAACAACTGCCATAGATATTTATTCTTCACTTGAACTGAGCCTTTCTTGGCCTAGTTTTAAGAAATAGTACTCTATCAAAATTTATCAATACTTTTTATTGTAAAGCTTTTTGTTTTAAATCCTTACATTTTAATGACATTTTATCATGAATAATTATAAAGTAGTACTCAGAAAAATATTACTATAAAATTTCTCAATTTTATTTTTTAAAGAGAAACTCTTAAGAGGTGTGATCTTTGGATGTCTGACACAATTATAAGTGAGACTTCACCTAACTTCAATCAGTGTAATATAATTCTTTGTACCTTCAATGAATCTCAGACAATAAAATAAAAAAAAAAATTATAAGGAAAAAAAAGGGGGAGGACAGTTTAAGTTTTATGCCACCCAGAGCCTGAGTCACACATATTCAGTAGGTTTTGGGAAAAAGATAAACATATTCATGAAGGGATCTAAGCACACGTGCAACGGGTACACATATACGTAACTTACATCCCATGTTCAATTTGGGGTAGAATTTTAGAATTGAAATGAGTTGGAATTTGGCTCTTTTAATTAAAAGGTGAAATTAGGGCATAAACATTTGTTATCTCTATAAGTTGGTGAAACTGGTATAAGGACTGAAATTGTTTATCAGAAAAGAATGTTCATAAGGAATTTTCCTCTGTCCTATCAGAGTTGTAGTGGTATGAATTATAAGTTAGCCTTATAGCTCCCACTGTAAGGAAGTTTAGCAAGGATGTGTAAAAACAACTCTCTGGGGCGGCTCCTGTGGCTCAGCGAGTAGGGCGCCGGCCCCATATACCAAAGGTGGCGGGTTCAAGCCTGGCCTCAGCCGAACTGCAAAAAACAAAAACAAAAAAAATAGCTGGGCGCTGTGGCGGGCGCCTGTAGTCCCAGCTACTCGGGAGGCTGACGCAAGAGAATCGCTTAAGCCCAAGAGCTGGAGGTTGCTGTGATCAGTGTGACGCCACGGCACTCTACCCAGGGCGATAAAGTGAGACTCTGTCTCTACAAAAAAAATAAATAAATAAATAAAAAACGAAAAAACAAAACAACTCTCTGATAATATTGCTTTTTTTAAATATTATAAGCATTGCTTTAAAATGGCATCATATTTATTAAACTTGAATCAGAAGTTGGTGAGGTTGATTCTACTATAGTTTTAAGTAAATGTTTTTTCTTCTTACTTATTTATAGTACATAAAGTGTTTTCATTCACTTCATTCATTTCTAACATCATGTAAGCTGTAGTGCTGAATTAATTATTTCTTCTTTTTATTTATCCCAATGAATTTCATGTGATTATAAAAGATTCATTTGATCTTGTTCAAGTAAATTATGATTTTCCACAGGGTTATCTTTTAAATTATGTCCTCTTTGTTATTAGCATATTTGTATTAGAATTATTTTTAGGACATGAGTTGTGAATTATTGCTGTTTCATGCATCAAACAATCTTATCAGTGTCACGCGGAAGATGTAAATATAAACTCCTCTCATGAAATTATTCAAAAATGATTCTCATAAATACCAAGATTGAAATTGTATTTGTATTAATACAAATTCTCTCCTAACATCAGAGAACACGAACACTCAATTCTTTGAGTTAATTTTGTGTTGACAAAAAGAAAAGGCATAATAATTGATAGGCCTTATCTTTCTGTCAATTTTGACATACTTATATTAATAGGCTAATAATGTTTGACATGGCCCAATGATAATGTATGCATTTACATCACTAAAATAATAGAACAATCATTTATTATTGAAGTTTGAAAGCATTTGTGTTGTAGTATATCATAAGGCCCATGAATGCTACATTTTTTTGAAGCTTTTGCCAAAATTTCAAAAAAAGTACCCAATTATTCTTACCATTTTATTTCTGGGAAGAATCTTGGTTGAATCATGCCCTTATACTCAGTGAGGGGAATTAAAAGCAACTGGCCTATGATCCATTTATGTCTCGGTATTTTGGCTTCATTAGGAGGGGAGAGATGTTTGGTCTCATTTGCGAGAAAATATAAGAACTCAATCGTCTGACAAGTAGACAAATGACATATGTAAGAAAGGATCCTTTTCTGTGGAATATTTTAGAATTGATTATTGCAAATAAACCTCGAATGTATAGATTTATAAGACATGGCTCCCTGGAACATATCACATAAGCTATGCTTCTATTTGCCCTATAAATGGGAGATGACTCATAATTTGAATAATTCTTCCCTCTATATACGCAGATATACAGATGTGTGTTGATGAGAAAGAAGGGGCTTTGGGAGCTGTTCTCACTCTTCTACACATTTCTCCTGCTTCTCTGCCATGAAATTATTAGTACAACTTGATTTTGAATAAGATTTGTAATTCAGGTAAGTCTGATAATACAATTCTATTTATTGTGATATCTGATCAAGCTTCACCTTCCCAGAACCTTGTTAGGAATCCAGAGGAACAGTCACGTAGCAGCAGTCAGGATTACATCTTCCATTTATTTGATTTTTCTTTCAACTTTTTTCTCTCTTTCCCCTTTTTCTCTCCTTACTCTGTTCCTTAGCTCCCTTTCCTTCTTATATATTTTACAAATCTATCTGTATGTTAGTATGTAACAAGAAAAGTCCACGTTAGAAACATTCTTAAAGCAGATTTCTTCTTCAGAGGTAGTGCTATTTATAACACGTGCATAACTGCATAACCTTTCTGAGCATCTCTCTCTCTCTCTCTCTCTCTTGCACACACACACACTAAAGATGTTGCTCTGTTTACATAGTGAGATCATAGCCTATGTTTTGCACTTATGACTTGCTATTGTATCACAATATAAAGAGCATTGAGACACAAATTCAAAGACATTTAAAAAAGTAATTACCCACAAAACTATTCTCTGTATTTTTTATGAAGTATACAAAGAGTCCTCATATCCCCTAATGAAAAGGCAATAGATATTTTGATTTTTATGAACATAAAATAAATTCACCCAAACTTGAACTGGAAATCATGCTTAATAGAGTATAATGTGTTTTAATTTGTGTCATTAAATTTTTTTGGCTTGAATCTGTGATTTTAAGTACAATAGTTTACTATTTCTTCTATTTAGCATTCTATAAGAATGTAACTTTCTATCTTTTCTAAAGTTGATGGACATTTGATAGTGTCCAAATTTTAGCAATTAGGTACAATGAATAGATGTGTGACAAATTAATTGAGTAGCTCATAAAATAATTGTTTTAATGCTTTTTTGTGTATTTATACTTTAATAATTTTTTTAAATTATAGTATTCAGTTGAAAGAAGAAAAATGTAATAAGTAAAAACTTAGTTTTATTATACTTGTGCAGTATAATCTTTTATAACTTTTAAGACTGTAGGAGCAAAATTAGTTCACTACTAAAGAGAACATTAATTTATTCTTGATATCACATACATATTGTTAAAGTATAGTTCTATGTACTTTTGCTCACAAAGAACACAGTTATGATTTTCTATAAGCATTTTTAAATATGTAGGTAAATAAATTAGAAAATATAAAGGCATTGGAGAAAAATCAAATTTGTATAATCTGTTTTATTTATTTTAGCTACCAGAATAAGTGTTTAATAAACACTTTTCATGTCATTAAAATGTTTAATCTGATATAATAGAAGTTATAAATAAAATGATAATTTAAGGCTTAATATAATGGTCATTTATTATAAAATTTACCTAGCAGACCTTAATTAAAGCACAAATACATAGGGGAAATTTTCTCTGTAGTTGCTAACAAGAAATTATTTCTATAAACAGAATATGTTCACTGTAGTAAAAATGATAGATTAAGAATCTATCACAGTAGACTTTGAATAATTTCAAGAACATGAAATAATTTCTTAATGAGTGCTATTTTTAAACAATTAAAATGTATTACCCAAGTATTGACCTAAATTGTTTCTTTCCAATACTTTACACAAACAATTTATTTCGTTTCTATGATAATGGTAGAAAATAGAGAGCATTGTTTTCATCTTTATGATACATAAAGACATTGAGTTTTAGAAATTTTAAGTGGTTTTTTCATGGTCTCTCAAAAGTAACTGACAAGGTCAGGCATTTCTAGGTTAGAACTAATACTCTATTTAACTGAAATACCTAGCCTCTAGATTTATGTTAAAAATATTCCCAGCACTTTAGCTATGGTCAACATCATTTTATACTTACCATTGCAAAATCTTTGGTCATAGTTATACAGAATTCCTCCACTCAGGGCAGGACAGGGACACCTCATTCTATGGGCCCAGGTGAGCTCAGAAATCAGATCCCCATCTCTGGCCACAAACAGGCTATCCTTTCTTACACCCTCTGGGCTGTAGCAAAGTCAAGAACAAAACAGCCTGAAACATTTTGGGGTGGTTCCACCTTGAGTAGACAGCACACACCCTAATCTCTTAACTGAGACAAAAACTGCAAGGACCTGGTAACCTTGACCTAGTGAAGGAGGGACTAAATTAATTCAATCATTTGTTAATGCACTTGTTAACTGAAAAGATGTTTGTTTACCTACCAAGTCCTGGCCACAATGTAATATAGACCCCTAAACAAAGAGCCTATGGGAGAGGCTTTAGACTTGGGTCTTCCCCTTTGTCAGAAGCTCTGGTACTCTTTACTCCTTCTGTATTCCTTTCTGCCTAATAAAATCCTATCTTAACACTGATCTGTGGTCCTTGGGTTCATTCTTCTAATTCCTAAGCCCAAGCACCTACCGAAGAAGAAATTCCAGTAACAATAGTAATCATCTTTCAAATTAACTGGGTCTTTTAATTTCCCAGCTTCTAGAAAGATCAAAATCATTTTTCTAGGAGCTAGAGATGAAAAGGTTGGGTCATTTGTAATTCATTTCTCTCTTCTACTCATGTGTTCAGAAAAATAAAATTGTCTTTTGAAAAAAACACGTAAAATATGTTCTATTAGCATTATTTTTATACTAATATTAATTTCATTGTATTGTATTTTAATTTAATCAACTTACAGAGCCCCAAAGTGTGTACGGCATTATGCTAAATAATGCAAAAATACAAGGATAATTATAAAAGCATCCCTGAATTTAAGAAGTTTATTTTCATCCAAAGAACAAGTACAAAGGCGTATGATGGGAACTCAAGTAGAAAGGATGCAAGATCTCAATTGATTTAAGCATTTGAGTGGAAACTGAGAAGTGATGTCATCAATAGACATTGAGAAATTAGCAGAAGTGTGTTAAAATTTTTAGTATAGGCACATGTTAAAAATGTTAGCGTCATCATATAGTTTTCTTTCTCAGTGTCAGGTTTACAAAAGAAATTAGAGTAGAGGCAATTATTTGTGATGTAGTCATAGGTTAAACTGATACCAAATGAAGAAAGTGAGATTGGGAAGTGAGTACTATCCCATGAGAATATATTATAGCAAGTACTACTGTGGGATAATATTAAATTTAAAGCTTAATTGTATGGGACATGTCTGAGGAAATAAAGTAGAACATGCTTTGCTTTATCCCATCAATATTGTAAGAAAGCTAGGACATTTATATGTTAATAGATGTATGACATTTGTAGAGAATAGCTTTAGGAATATTAACTCTCTGGCAATTCAGGCTTTCTCTGAACAAAGCCTGATCTAGCTCAAAGTCTCATTCTGTAACAAAATGTCATAGCCTGGGGAAATTATAAAGAACAGAAATTTATTTCTCACAGTTTTGAAGACTTTGAAGTCCAAGACCAACATACTGGCATATATAGTGTTTGGTAAGGGCCTATTTTCTGGTTCATACATGGTTACTTTTTACTGCATCTTTGTAGTGGAAAGGCCAGTATGGCAATCTGGCTACTCTTCTGTAAGAGTGTTGATCTCATTCGTGATAGCACTACAGTCTTGATCTAAACATTCCCCCAAATGCTGTCTTTTGATACTATCACCTTGGGGGTTAGAACTTTTTTACATATGATTTGACAGCAGGTCAAGAAGGGACACAATCAATCAAATCATAACACTTAAGGCAGCTTGTGAACTGCTGGGCTTCTTCCACAGTGATAGATCAAAATGTAATACATTTTCCTTTACCTTCTGATTGACACCTATAAATTTCACCAATTCAATAAACATTTTAATACTTATAAAGTGTTTCTCCTACCTTCTGCTGTCTGTATGTCTAATTATGACTGCATACAATTTCTTGTTTATCAGGTCTTACTGACATAATGTTTTCAATGTAGTCACTTAGCATGAAGTTCTGCAGAATTTCCAGACAATAAATATTACTTTACATTATACTGTCACAGAAAGTAGGAGATAACAAAGTAGGAGATAATCTTAAACTGATTATCTATCCAAAAACATGCCAATTACTTTACATTATACTGTCACAGAAAGTAGGAGATAACAAAGTAGGAGATAATCTTAAACTGATTATCTATCCAAGAACATGCCAATCTTAAACTGATTATCTATCCAAGAACATGCCAATTGCTATGATGAAGATTAAAGAAAACGTATGAATCTCATGTTAAGAGTCAGTCTTTGAAAATTAGCTCATGTTTTGAAACTGAGTGAAAAATTGCTATTGTACCCTGTGTTAACTTACATCAGTCTTGATTGTCTGAATATTTATTTTGCCTCTTGACAGATCATGATGTATCAACTATCATGACAAGTCATTCCTGATTGCTCTTTAGTCTATTCTGTTACAGTAATTATCTCTGCCTTACATTTAAGAGTATTTTTTTTGAGACAGAGTCTCACTTTGTCACTCCAAGTAGAGCATTTAAGAGTTTATAGCCATAGTGTGACATTTGCTATTTTACATCTTGCATCTCCATTAAAAGGAGTCTAGTTTCATGATATTATTATTGCGTATATCAATTGTAAAGACTGATTTACTGATTGAAAAGAGATAACAACAGGTGAAATTTTTTATTGCTTAAAAAAAGTAAATTTTCTTCATTGACAAGACTATCTATGTGAACAAACTTTAGTCAGCATTCTACAAGCTCTTTTTTCCATTAAGCCTTCACGATGGGTCCTGTGTTGTCAATGACTTGCCCAGACCAGTTGGATGTGGCAAAGAATCTTGCTAAGTCATTTCTTTCATCATGGATATCTGATCAAATTTTTTATCATCCACCCTTGATAACTGGCCACTATGGTGTGCCTTCAGCAGAAATCCCACTAATTAGGCTTGATAAAATCTCCCAAACTTTGATGTTTTTTCTTAGTAATTTTCCATCAACTAACCCCCTCAATCTGATTCTTTACTATAAATCTCTACTTGCCCCAGTTATATTTGAGATAATTTCCATATTGAAATTAGCTCATATCTATAATGAAGTCTCTTTTTCCATACTGAAATACTTACTGGATAAAATTTGTCTTTACTGAAATGAGTACTGACTAGCTTTGGTTCTCTGTAGAACCGTTCAAGTAGAACATAGTCAGTTGGTATATTATGTGATTTTACCTAAAATAATTTTTATTTTATTCTTTCTGGGAAGATCTAGAATTACCATTTCATTTACTAAGGTATATATTTGAAGTTTCATAAAACAATTCCAAAAGAATATTTGGACTCATTCTAGTCTTCCTAAGTGATACATGAGATTGTATACCAAATAATATCTACTGTTTAGCTTTGTATTCTCACCCAAATATCCTAAAGATTCCTTCCCAGGCATTTTTTTTCATTTTCTATTAGAATATATCAGCAAGGCCCTGAAGTTTCTCTGAAGAATAATGCCTTTCTCTCATAAGTAGAGAAAATATTACCCTATTTATTCATTTAAAATAGTGGTTCTCAAACTAAGCCATTCAACAGGATAACCTGGAAGCCTTCTTAAAATATTGGCTGTTCGACCTTTTCCAGAGAGTTTTCTGATGGGATGGCCATCAAGAATTTGCATTTCCAGTTGACTCTCTGGTCGACTGCTATAGTTTGAATTTGTGTTCCCTCCAAAGTTCATGTTGAAAATTAAATCCCACTGTGGTAGTATCAAGTGGTTGGGCCTTTGGGGAAGTGAAAGCTTTACTATAATAAATGTATTGAAGCCATTATTAAAGAAATTTCAGGTAGAGTTTACCCTCTTTTTTCCTTCCATCTCTTCTGTCATGTGAGAATACATTTTTCCCGCTCTTGATCAATGTTTTTTTTAACATGTTTTATCTCATAGTCCACTTGTACCTGTAGTTAAATTTCCATAGCACTCCTAAAATATGTTGATCAAAAGAAAAAGAATTAAAAAAAATATATACTTACTGGGTGGTACCTGTGGCTCAAAGGAGTAGTGCACCAGCCCCATATACTAGAGGTGGCAGGTTCAAATGTGGCCCTGGCTAATAACTGCAAAAAACCCATATATTTATATCTCCTTACTGTGCTTTGAATGTCTTTTGGAAATTATTCAATTAATAATCTTTAAACTTTTTCAGATCATGAAAATATCCTTTCTTGGCACACCACTGTGTGGCATCACATCAGTTGAAAAATCACTTCCTAAATGATACAGCAAAGGGAACCATCTTAGGAGCAGAGAGACCATTCTATCACAAGCTTGTGCCTGGATCTGAACCTTTCCAGCTTCCAAAAGTGTGAGAAAAAATTTTTTTACTTTATAAATTACCCATTTCTGTAGCATTTTGTTATAGTGGCATGAATGGTCTAAGGTATTCACTTTACATAATTGCCAAGAACAAGGAATCTAAGAGGGTAAGGTGGATGCATAGGAAGGCTAGCAATACTTTGAAGGGCGTCTGCCTCAGGTGAGTACTTGGTATGCTCCACAAGAAAAAAGAATGTACTTTGGGCTAGCAGATAACTCCTTTGGCTCAAATGGTTCAAAAGAATCTGGGTTTTCAAAGTTCTCAGTTTTCACTCGATGCCTAATACAACACTAACATTTTTAATCAAATATTTCAATGGCTGTGAATTCCATTACTCTTATAATCAGATTTTTTGCCTTGTTTTTTAGAGTGCTTTCTGCCCTTCAAGAAAGAATATTTAAGTGCTGCTATGGAAGTCTTATACATTTCATAGTATGCTTGTATCATTTGCTATGAAATTGGTTGGTAGCAGGTTGATGTGCTATTATTCTTTTTTCTCAGTGTTCAAATGGGAGATAAATGTCGTTTACAAACTCAATTCTAAATGTTGCAAATTACAAACTGCCTATTTTAACTTGCATGTGAATGTAACATACATCATTTATTTTTGTGTTTTATTGCATAAAGTCAGTCATATGTCTCACATAGTTTCCAAAGGTCAGGTAGGTTAAGTTTCACATGTATCAAGGGGAAATCTAGAAAAATGTGTTGAAAGCACCAACAGCTATGTTTCACATTCTCACCAATGAATATTTGGTTCACTGGTGCTCTCCTCTCTCTCTCTCTCTCTCTCTCTCACACACACACACACACACACACACACACACACACACACACTTACCCTCTACCCACAAAAGACTATCCAATGCCTCATCCCTCATCCATGTACCCCATTAACTCAACATCTTGGATTTTTAATGATGAAATTTCTTCATCAGAAGATGAAGGCTAAAGACAGAAAAGTAAGGAATTTCAATTAGAAATATATATGATAATATTTATACAAACATATCTTGCTTAGATATCTCAAAGTAATTACAATCAATTCAGAGCACTTAAATTCATTAGTAAAATGGTAGGTCACTATAGTTTGGGTAAGGGTTTGCTTTAAGTGCACCCAGGAAATTCTTTTCTTAGAACCCCTGATACAAAATCCAAGAAGTATGCCTAGTCCTCTCTGGTGACCTCATTATCTTCCCTATATATTTCTGAGGTGAAGAATAATTTTGTCAATCACTGTCCTGAAGAACCAATGTAGGCTCAGTTAGAGGATCCTTTTTTATCTTTCAGGTTTTTGATCTTCATAGGGTGCAATTATCAGGCCACTGACTCTTCCGTCATTTTTGTCTTTAGGGAAACACCTGTAAGCTTTGACTTTCAGATACACTGTATTTCATGTTATTTTGCTCCATGAGAGAAGTTTAAATTTAGATATATTATTATTTAATAACTATTTTATCAAGCCACATTTGCTGTTGGTCTTTACCTATGTAATATGGAAATCACTGAGATGGTTTATGATTTGCTCCTGTAGCTACATAAAATATAGTAATAGGTAAAATCATTCCTCCCAAACTGATATAATTTATAGGAAACCTTATCATTTCTTTTAAATAATTTTGAATTTGTTATTATTAGGGATGTATAACACCTATATATATTGATAGAGAGCACATGATGTTTCCATACAGGCATACAATGTATCTTAATCAAATCAAGGTAATTGGGGTACCCATCTCCTCAAGTATTTATCATTTCTTTGTGTTAGGAACATTTCAATTCTACTCTTTTAGTTATATGATATCGAGAATATCATTACTTATTGTTGACTATTGTCATTTTGTCTCATCATTTATTTAACAACATTTATGTGTTACTAAATTATTCAGGTAGAAAAACCTACTTTTTGGCAACATCTCCATAAACGACCCACTTTAGCCACAGTGGTAATAGATATTCAGCTGTTTATCTAAGCAGCTAAATTATTATCACTGTTTGCAAGTTGTAGCCATTCAATCATAATGTATGAGAGTTTTACTACAGAACAAAACAGTACCTATTATCCAACTCAGTAATTCACTCCTAGGTATTTATTTAAAAAGATAGGAAAATATATATCTGTACAAAGTTAGGTGCAAAATGTCCATAACAACTTTGTTAATAATAGCATACAACTGTAAGAAATTGATGTGTCCATCAACAGTCAATATATAATCAGATTCTATTATATTTCCACCTGTGAGAAACCACACAGTGATGAACAATAAACTAATGGTATATATCACTACATGGCTAGCTCTCGTAAACCTTATACTGATTGAAAAGAGTGGACACACCCTCCTTAACAAATGGTGCTGGGAGAACTTTTAGGAGACTTGTAGAAGACTGAAACTGGACCCACACTTTTCACTGTTAATAAAAATCGATTCTCACTAGATAAAATATTTAAATTTAAGACACAAAATTATAAAGATTTGGGCGGAAAAGGAAAGGGAAACACTTGAAGAAATTGGCCTGGGAGAATACTTCATGAGGAGGACCACCCCGGGTAATTGAAGCAACTACCAGAAATACATTATTGGGATCTAATCAAGCTAAAAAGCTTCTGAACAGCCAAGAACACAGTAAGTATAGCAAGCAGACAGTCCTCAGAATGGGAGAGGATATTTGCAGGTTATGTTTCTGAAAAAGGTTTGATAATCAGAATGCACAGAGAACTCAAACTTATTAATAATAAAAGAACAAGTAATTCCATTTCATTGTGGGTGAGGAACTTGAACAGAAGCTTCTGTGAAGGAGATAGGTGAATGGCCTACAGACACACGAAAAAATGCTTATCCTCTTTAATCATCAGAGAAATGTAAATTAAAACCACTTAGAGGTACATCAAACTCCAGTAAGAGTGGCTCACAAAACAAAATTCCAAAACTACAGATGTTGGCATGGATGTGGAGAAAAGGGAACACTTCTGCATTGCTGGTGGGAGTGCAAGCTAATACATTCCTTTTGGAAAGAAGTATGAAGAGTACTAAGGGATCTAAATGCAGACCTGCCATTTGATCCTGCAATTCCTCTACTAGGTGTACTATGTGTATATCCAAAAGACCAAAAATCACTTTATAGCAAGGATATTTGCACCACACTGTTCATTGAAATTCAATTTATAATAGCCAAGTTATGGAAGAAGTTCAAGTGCCCATTGCCCTGTTAATGTATTAATAAATTGTGGTATACGTATACTATGGAATATTATGCAGCCTTAAAAAATGGAGACTTTATCCCTTTTATGTTTATATGGATGGAACTGGAACATATCCTACTTAGTAAAGTATCTCAAGAATGGAAGAAAAAGTATCAGATGTACTCAGTACTATTCTAAAACCAATTTATAATTACTCACACTTTCATATGAAGAATAGATCACAATTATGAGCCAGAATGAAGGAGGGAGGGGGGAAGGAAGGGGGACAGTCAGATGGAAGGAGGGTGAATGATGCGATCACTCCTATGGTGCATATTGCAAGAGTACATGTCATATTTATTAAACATACAGTATAAATGTCTTAATACAATAATTAAGTAAATGAGATGAGGGATACATTAACCAGTATGATGTAAGCATTCCAAATTGTATAAATCAGCATGTTATACCCCTTAAATGCATTAATGTATAGGTGATCTATACCTATACATTAATGTATAGGTGATCTCTTTATGACTTAATAAGAAAATAATAAAAATGTTATTAAGGAAAACAAAAAGAAAAGAACAAACACAAAGAGCACATACTCTATAATATTAATACTATTTATGTAAAATAAAGCTCAAACAGGTATTTTGACAGAAAGCAGGTCAGTTGGCACCTGGTACTGGCCTAAGGGAAGATATGGACTGTAGGTACCCTGAAATAACTTTTGTATGTGTTGGAAATGTACTATTTGTTAATGAGGATTGTGACTCCACAGATATACCCTTTTGTCAGAACTCATCAAATTATTCATTTTTAAGTTAGACTTTTTAATTTATGCAAATTGTACAAAAACTAAAATTGGGAAAGAAAAAAATAGTAATGATTTTTTAGATTATTAAAAGAATGGAAATTATTATAAAGTAATAAAATGCCAATGTAGAGGACGCCAAGAGCCAGAGGACCTCTGAGCAAGATGATTTGCAGCTGGGGGGCCGGCCGTTGGCCAATTCATCCGCAGGTGCTCCTTGTGTAGAGAGAACATGAGCCCATGACCAGCCTTGGGCACATAGTCATTGTCTAATACTCCCCTCACCTGTCTCGTGCTGTCTCAATAAAAGGCTACTGCAGAGGTTGCTCTGGGCTATCCTGCAATCAAGGTTAGCCCATCTCCTACAAGCTTGTACTTCTAATGCACATCTTGCCTGGTTCCTTTCTGCAGTAATCGAGACCAGGGTCATAGGGGCTCCGAAATGCCAGCTAGAAGAATTGATTAATTTCCTTTAACATTGAGCAAAGAATTGTGTATTGGTATAACCTAAACCTAAAAGATCCAAGTTAAAAAACTAACTCCTTTTATAGTCTATGAAATTTTTGCAGTAGTTGCTGTAAAAATCACTCATTATTTCCTATTAGTATAGATCATATTCATCATATAAGTTGAAGTTCTGAAAATTCTGGTTTAAAAACCTTGTGACTAAACATCCTCAGCCTATCTGAGATTGACGTGGTCATGAGTGTGGATTCAATAATCTAATTCTTTTATGATACTAAATTTTGATCCTTTTCTTAATGAATATCTAATTCTTTATCCCTATAACAACTTATATTTTAAGTAGATGAAATAAAGCTATTTAAAACCCTTAATATGAATTATTTGGTTTTAAAATTAAGAATAATATCTTCAGTATTAAAATATGTTTATTATTAAAGGGTAGTTGGCATGTTAGATATATGAAAAGCAATAGTGATTTTTAGTAAAAGAAATAATTTGTTAAAAAAATTTGGTTAAATCAGAAATATAACAACTAATTTAAGCAAAATGTTTATATTATAATAAGTTAATTATAAGTATTAGATTCGTAATAATCTTCCCATTAGAGTCATAATAGTTGTTAAGTATTTGCACATGTAGGTTGTCTTACTTAACTATGAGATAACCCAGCTGAATATCTATTGAGCTAACAAAGAATGTGTAATATATGAATTAAGATTTTATATGTATACTTCAACCTGTTTTAGGAAATTTTATTGGTTAGATTGAAAATACAATTGTTTCAGGATTATTTTGTCTATATGATTACATTGTGGGAACATTAATATAATTCCCTTTGAATACAGGTATTTATATTTTACATAAAATTATTAGGCTGCTAATTAAAATTACTAGTCTTTTGAGATGATTTTAAGTCATTTTAAAGAGATGAGAAACTAGATTTTAAATATGCTACTTCTAAAAATGACTATGAACTGAAGACTTAAGTTACTTTAAATATTCATCTGAGTACCCAAAATTGTCCTCAGATGTTAAAAACTGACATCAATGCTGTCAGGCTCAGAGTTAAATCTGATTCCACCAGAAAAAGATACGTCCAGATGGTGGTATGTGAGTGTAGTTTTTGAGGGAGCAACTAGATAGCCAAATCAGATCCGTGGGCAATATGTCAAAAAGAAAACATAGTTGGCAAAGGGAAACCCAAAATAAACAATGGATAGACACTGTAAAGAATGGTGAAAAAAAAAAAAAAAACGAAAAACTTGAAAATAACTGCTTCAAATGGACAAGGGTCAATATCCTTTCTATATGTAGGTTGTCTTACTTGACTGTGAGATTACTCATTTGAATACCTACTGACCTAACAAGGAAAGTGTAATATATAAATTAATATTGTGTATTTATACTTCAGTAGTCCTATAGTAAGGGAGCTTGAGAACTGGACCATTCTATCTCTCAAGGGCTCAGTAAACTTATGTGACAGGTCTCCATTCTAGGACAAGGCTCACAGTGATGAAAATCAATGGCAAGAGGGTTGGAGATAAAAACATAGTCAAAAAAAGAGGCATAAGAGATGAATAAAAGATATATATTAAGATATATATTTATGTATATGTTTGTACATATATACACACATATATATCAGTCTTTTTGATGACATGGTTTTATGATCAGAGGTAATGAGGTAAAATAGTTAAGATATAAGGAAAAAATTATGATCCAAGTATTTTATATTCAGCAAAGAACATACAGGAACTAATCAAAATGTGCATTTATTCTAATATGTGCCTATAGATTGAGATTGAAAAAACCAAAATGGTTAGAGAGACAGGAACATCAAGTATTGGTAAGGAGCATTGAATATAATGTTACTCATGTAATTAAGAGAAAATGTAGACTAAGTGTAGACTAAATATTTATGCTAGTTTTTCTATATGAACTGTATTGCTGGATAAGCAGAAGACAGGTAAAATAAAGTATATTTCTCTAATGTTTGCCCAAATAACACATTAAAAGTTGATAGAACATTACTGTTTTGCAACATCTGATGAATTAATAGATACAGCTATTATTTAGCATTGGCTGTTAACAACAAGAACAAAATAAACAACCACATGTTTTTAATAATCTTGTGAAAGACCAACTATGACCATACCAAGATGTAGGAGATGGGAAAATGAGACCCATCTTCAGTCTTCAACTATAATTTGCCCAGGCTGTAGCAATTGTCTTGATCTTTCTTCTCAAGTGAATTCTATTTAAATCTTCAGTTGCTGAGATAAAAAATTTCAATGTAATCCTCACTGATGTATTCTGTGATTCATAAATCACTATGTGAAATCTTGTTCTTACTGCTACTCAGACCTCAATTCCTCCTAATTTTCCTTTAGTCCCTCTGTTCCTGTTCCACTGGCCCATTCGGTCTTCTTCAAACACATTTAAAAATCAACCTCTTATCTGAGGGATCTTGGTGGCACATTTGCAGAAATATGTTAGGAGTTTTAAAAAGTCCCTTACTTAAGGTCTTGTCTTAAAAGTTTTATATAAAATACATTCCTTTGCCCACGTTACATAAATTTCTCTCCTCTATATTTTTCTTCTTAACATTCATGAGCACAAATCCTCCTTCTGTTTACTTATCTTTTCTACCTTCTGTTTCATAGCAATGTAAATTCCATTAAGGTAGGAACTTGTTTGTGTAACTTGTGCCTGATGAAAAGTAGAAGTTGATAAATATTTTTTAATGTATAAGTAAATGAAGCAAAGTGACATGATGTATGTGGTACAAGGATTGGTTTGCAGAAAACAGATAAATGATTTTATTGCTAACTTTGTGTTAGTTGTAAAACATGTAAATGGAAGTGTAAAGATAAAAATTGGAGTTGTATAGATTTTTAATTAGAACATTATATCATTCATTAAATAAAACACTGTTTCATGGACTCAAAGTTAGGTACTATAAAGATAAAAGTGAATAACATAGCTTAATCATGGCCATATTAAACTTGAATTGAAACATTTCTTTTATCAATGCTGATTTAAACATTTGTAATAAATGAGTTTACTTGAGTGGAGAGGATATGCAATATAATATAAATATATTTATATATTTACAATCAAATAGAAAACATTATCTTCTTATGAAAGGTAAAGAAACAAAACCCATATAAAAGTGAGAAAAAGTAGTGTCAAATGAAGAGTCTTACCGATTAAATTCTCTGAAGTGAAAGAGAAGATTTAAAGAAGAGTGTATTCACCAATGTCAAATACTGCAGCAGGATTAAGTAGGATGAGAACAAAACCCAGGGATTGGATTTATTGATGAAGAATTCATTAGTAATTGTAGCAAAAGCTCTTTCTATGTAGTCACAGAGATTGGAACCAGAATTAATGCATTGGGGAATGAAGTGGAAATAGAGACATTGACATTAACTGTTTCAATCAATGAGTTTTAGGATAAAAGTAAAAAAAAAATAGGGCATGGCATTGTGGGTAGAATAGTTTCAAAGAAAAAATTTTTTTTTCAAGCATGGGAAAGACTAATACATGGTTTGATTGTGGGAAGGGAATCAAAACAGATAAAGAATTGGAAAGGACAGAAAAAAGAGCACTGGAGACCAAATACGGTCAAGCTTTAGAAAGGTCAATCCTTCCCTTGTGTTATAAGGTATATCAGGCTAAATATTAATCTTAAAAGGGGAAAATTTGTAGATTAGAAGCATGAATACATGATTACTTAAAAATAAATTATTTATTAAGAAAGACCTGAGTATCTAAATCAATGTATTTGGATATATCAGGTCATTATTTTTGGTGTTGTATTTGTGAGGTCTGTTATCTTTGAGTACTTTCTGAGCTCCAGAACTGATTATGATAATATTAATGAAGACTGTCTTTACTTTTCTGTAGAATAAAAATCACTGTTTTTTAATTTTATATATTTCTCTAAGAAAACACAGAAGGAGGAGGTAGACGGCCAACTAGAGGTAGCTTTTGCCAGATGCTCCTGTCCAGCAGGATTGATAATGAAGCTGAAGGTGGGAAGCTGAGCTAAGAAAGAAGTAAGAGCGCATCATCTCTGCTGACACAAACTGAAACTCCAAGAAAGATGATCCAAGAAAACAAATTCCAGGTGAAAAGCCCATTACCAAGAGGATGAGAGACCTATCTCCCAATGGGAAGGATGGCTGTGGGCTCTTTGCAAGTGAGCAGGAAACAAAGACCTCCCATTTTATTCCACAGGAGAGAACTTCTAACCCCCAGGCCTCCTTCCACAGAGAGGTCCCACTTATATGCCCAGGCATCATCCTACTTGGCATTAAATTGAACTAATATTTCCCCACAATTCTGAACTCCCAATCCACCCATTCCCCCCTCTCCCGGCAGTCTGAAGGTCTTCTCCCTGCAGAGCCCAGAGTGTTTGGCAATTCCCTGAGAGGCCTGGGCATTGTGTAGGCTGCTGGACAGTGAATTGACTGGAAAATGGTGTTCATGGATGAGAGAGACACGCTGCAATGGTGCATACTAGGCAATCTTTTCTGACTCAGTGGCACACCAGAGGAGTCCAGTCTCTATATCCTCAGGATTGCAGGATGGAACTGCCTATGGATTTCTACTATCAAGCCAAGGGAGACCCTATGAACTCTCCCTGTTGAGCAGGGATTGTGTTGTCTGGGACAATCTAATTCGACTCTAAACTTGGACTATCCACCCTGGGACACTCCAAGGTTGATTAAAGGTTGTTTTGTAGCAAGAAAAAACTGATTCTCCTCCAGCTGTCGCTGGTGGGGGCAGGGTGCTGCAGTTGCTTGTATCTCTCCCCAGCTGAGATTTCAGCATAATACCGTGCCTCATTAGGATTGAATAGAGGCTGGCTGACTTCAAGACAAAGCCATCTTGTGCTATCTCACCAAACAGGTCCTCAGAGTTTCTAGCTACAGCTCTGAAAGGTACCTTTGTAAGGCTGTAGGGGGAAAAGTCACAGTCAGAAGGTTCAGCTCATTGGTAAATAGCAGGGTAACTCCACTTCCTGGGGCCCCCAATGCAATGTCACCCTACCAGTTTTAATTGCCAATTTGCCAAAAATACTCATGAGGTGGAACCTGCGGAAGAACTCTGGCAACATGAATAATCAGAGTAGATCAACTCCCCCAAGGAATGACAAAGGAGATACAACAGAAGAAGCAATTCATAGACAAATGGCTGAATTGTCAGAAATAGAATTCAGAATATAGATGGCAAATAAGGTAAATAGAAAGGGGGGAAAGATGGAAATTGAAATGCAAATAGTAGTTCAAAAGTTGTCTCAAGGAATTAATGAATTCCAGGATAAATTCACTAAGATATGGCATAATGAGAAAAAAGATAGCAGAGCTTAAGGAAGTGAAAACGTTATTCCAGGAGCTTCAAAATACAATAAAATCCCTCAGTAATATAGTTCAGCAGGCAGAAGAAATGATCTCTGAAATTGAAGGCAAGGCTTCTGAACAATGACAAGCATTCACAGAGGCAGAAAAATGGAAAACAAGAACAGAAAATTCCCTGAGAGAGTTGTGGCATCATTCCAAATGATAAAACATTGACTTAGAGGAATTCCTGAAGAAGATGAGGATGGTTCTAAAGGCACAGATAATCTACTCCAAGATATGGGAGGAGAATTTCCCAAGCAATGCAAGAAATGCAGAAATTAAGATAGAACATAGTTTTAGAATGCCACCAACACTCAATCTAAATAGTGCATCTCCTGGACAGATTGTAATTAACTTTGCCTAAGTTAATATAAGGGAGAAAATCCTGCAAGCAGCCAGACATAAAAAAAGCATTACCTACACAGGGAGAAATATTAGAATGACTACAGACCTTTTGGCCAAAACTTTCCAATCTAAATGAGGATGATCATTGACCATCAATCTTCTAAGAAAGAAGATAGACAAAGAAGATAAAACAAAACAACTTTCAGCCCAAGATCTTGTATATAGGTAAATGGAGTTTCATTTGTGATGGAGAAATCACATATATCCAGCCAAACCTAGTTTCATTTGTGATGAAGAAATCAAATACTTTATTTACATACACATGTTGAAGAAATTTGCCATAACTACACCAGCTCTAAAGAAAATATTCAGACTCAATTTCCGTTTGGACCAGCATATGGACTACCAAAGTAAACAAAACCTAACTTCCACAATGGTGAAAGGATTAAAAATATGCATTGTACCTTTAAAATCACGACGGCTAAATCACTACTATAACTCTCAACTCAACTGTGTTTACGTTAGGTTAATAAATGTTCTTATATTAATAAAAAAACTGAATGGAGAATCTAGAGATGAACTCAGCCACATGTCATCATTTGATCTTTGGTAAACCTAACAAAAATATATATTGGAGAAAAGATCCCCTATTTAACAAATGGTGCTGGGAGAGCTGCCTAGTAACCTATAGAAGACTGAAACTAGACCCTCACCTTTTACCACTAACAAAAATTGATTCTCCCTAGATAAAAGATTTAAACTTAAGACATGAAACTATAAAAATACTAGAAAAGAATGGAGGTAAAATGCTTGAATATATTGACCTGGGAAATTATTTTAGGAGAAACTCACTGGCAATAGAAGTAAAACCAAAAATATATTACTGAGGTCAGATCAAGCTAAAAAGCTTCTGCTCAGCTGGGGGCACTGCAAGTAAAGCTAATGGACAGCTTTTAAAATAGGAGAATATTTTTGCAGTTATAATTCTCACAAAGATCTGATAACTAGAATCTACACAGAACTCTACTTAATCAATAAGAAAAGAACAAGCAACACTATTTCTTTATGGGCAAGAGACTTGAACAAAATCTTCTCTGAAGATGACAGGAGAATGGCCAAAAACCTCATGAAAAAAATGCTCATCATCTTTAATCATCAGAGAAACGCAAATTGAAACTACCTTGAGATACCACTTAACTCCAGTAAAATTAGCCCATATCTCAAAAACCACAAACTGCAGACATTGGCATGGATATAGAGAGAAGGGAATACTTCTATACTGTTAGTGGGATTGCAAACTAATATAGCCTTTTTGGAAAGAAGTATGGAGCATTCTCAAGGAAATAAAAGTTGACCTACCATTTGATCCTGCTATTCCATTGCTAGGTATCTACTCAGATGAACAAGAATCATTTTACAATAAAGACATTTGCGCCAAAATGTTTATAGCAGTACAATTCATAATTGTCAAGTTGTGGAAGCAATCCAAAGGCTCATCAACCCAGGAATGAATTAACAAATTGTGGTATATGTATACCGTGTAATACCATGCAGCAATAAAAAGATGGAGATTTTGTATCTTTTATGCTTACCTGGCTGGAGATGGAACATATTCTTCTTAGCTAAGGATGTCAACAATGGGAAAAAAGTATCTGATGTACTCAATACTATTTGGAAACCAACATATACTCACTTACACATTCATATGAATTAAAAAGCATAAACATAGTCCAGATGGAAGGAAGGGAGAGGAGGAGAGATGGGGGCAGTGGGATGGGGAGTCGAGGCAGGGCATTTGGTGGTATCTCACCTAATGTGCATAGTGAAAGGGTATACACTTCAAAACCACTAAGAGTATATTGCAAATGTTGCATCACAACAAAAAGGAAGTGAGGTGATGATTTTGTTAATCAGTTTGATTTAAGCATTCCACATTGTGTATCAAATTATCACATTGTATCCCATAGATGTGTACAGTTATGATTCAATATAAACTAAGTTAATAAATAAAATATGCATATATTTTAAAAATGGGTACTTAAAATCTATGCCTTTGTCAGGTATAAATTCAGCACAAGTCTACAATTTATACCTAAAGCTTATATAAATAAAATCAAATGTAAAGCATTGTCATTAAATTGTGTAATATGTATAGCAATAATTCATGCAAATATGTGTCATAAAACATTGAAAAAAATAACAGGAGGACACCATCCTCAGTTTCATGATGTTAATTGCAGAGCAGTAATTAATGAAAATTGTCACATTATGGGGATATTTTCAATACCCTGCTAACAGGATGTGATGATAATTGGAGAAGTATCTAATCTCTAAGGATTGGAGGGAGACTAAGTGAGCCCATTAGACATGATGTAGATCCTAAGAAGTTCTAATTCAGTGAATGAAAGAGAGCAGTCCTGGTTGGGCGCCTGTAGGTCTGTGGCTAGAGCACCAGCCACATACGCCGGAGTTGATGGGTTCAAATCCACTCTGGGTCTGCCAAACAACAATGACAACTACGACCAAAAAATAGCTAGATGTTCTGGTGGGCACCTGTAGTTCCAGCTACTTGGGAGGCTTGGGAAAGAGAATTGCTTAAGCCCAAGAATTTGGGATTGCTGTTAGCTATGACACCACAGCACTTTACTGAGGGGGACATAATGAGACTGTCTCAAAAAAAATAAATAAATTATCAAATTGTATATAAAACCAGCACATTGTACCCCATGATTGCATTAATGTGCACAGCTATGATTTAGTTTTTAAAAAAGGGCAGTGTATAAAAATTGAAGAAAAATAGTGACATTTTCAGGGTAAGAAGTAAGTTTTCAGAATTTGGTTGGGAAGATGATACAAATCCATCTCAGGGATCTTTGCTTGTGGGTCTTTTATAGTAAACAATCTTGCTTATGAAGAGGTATAAGGCCAAGGTATTGGCCCTGAATACACCAGTATGCATTTGCATTGGGATTTTGTAAGAAGACAGTGCTCCTTGGAGATGAATGATGCAATCTCTTATGGGTTTAACGGAGTCACTCCTAAAATTCCTACACACATAAGGAAGCCTTAAGCCCCAGAACCTCAGAATGTCATTGTCTTTAGAGATAGGATTTTAAACACTTGATTAAGTAAAAATGTGGTTATTAGAATGTTCCCTAGTCCAATATTATATCATCTTTATAAGACTAGGAAATTGGACATACAAGGCGACTCCAGGGATATGTATGCATTGAGGAAAGACCGTGTGATGACAGAAATGACCATCTGCAGGCAAAGATTAAAGACCCCAGAAGAATCCACACCTGAAGACACTTTAATCACAGAGTTGTAGCCTCCAGAACTGTGAAAAAATATATACCATACATCTGTTTTTAACCCACCAAAGCCATGGCAATTTGTTATGTCAGTCATATGAAACTGAAACACAAACTATCTCCTTAAGCTTTGGGATGAATACTCCAAATACTTCTTTTAAATAATGATGGTGACAAAATAATAATTTCAAAAATAATAATAATTGTAGAATTAGTGGTTAAATCTAACATTTGTTAAGATATTTTAATGAACAAAGTCACAAAAAGTCTCCAAAGTTACAAAAAGCAGTGGCAGAAACAATGATTATATTGGTTGTTGATAAATTGTTTTTCTGGAGTTTTAAATTTTTTAAAAGATGGGTTAGCTGCAAAGAGCTAAATCATTAATAACAGATAATAAATTGGAGGGAGAGAAGAGAAGCTGTCAGAAAATTTATGTTCATGGAGTAAATATAAACCAAATGAAAGACTTGTAAGGTCTATTATGCAACTTAAATGTATTAACTGATCAAATTAAATCACCTGACAACTTTGTAGTCTATAATCTCTGGAATAAGCACAAAATAGCAAAAAGTTAATTTGGTGGGATTTGTTTTATCAACTCAGTATAATGACATGAAAGAAAGGCAAGGGAGTCAAATGTGTGAGCAAGGGACTGTTTATAATGATTGTTCATGAAATTTAAATGTAAAGACTATAGACATAAAGGAGATTAAAGACATAGGAATGAATGAGAAGGTAATGGATTGATGGTCACAGTGAACATTATGGATATTTTTAATAGAGTGAGCTGGAATGATAAAGGCAGTGGTCAGTGAATTGGATACATAAAGTTGCCATTTTAAAGACTTTGCTGTGCTTAGTATTGACAATTTCTGGTTAGTTATCTACAACTAACCAAGAAAGGCTGGAATACAAACTTTTGCAAGAAAGGAAATCAAGAAACTGTAAGGGTGGGAGTAGAAGGATGTTACAAATATATATTACACCTCCAGATACCAGTAATTAAAACAATAGTAACATTGGAGACACATATCAATCTAGGAGCTAAAAACATGGAAATGAGGGGAAATACACAAGGGTGAATAGATACAGGACTTCAAAAAGCATTATTGGGTAATAAGATCTTATTATATGAAGTTTTTAAAACTAAATTTGTGTGTGTGTGCATTTTCCAGAAATAGAGAGGAAGAGAGAGTCTGAACTTTGCTATTTGTAACTTTCATTTGAGAGGAATTACAGTAATAAGTGCCCTTAAAGGACAGTCAAGTTTTGATAAGAGCAAAAATGTGAAGATGAATGGAATATATGCATTAAAAATTAAATATATATGAGAATTTTCTAGTATTGGATAATAAATTTCCAGAGAATATGGTAGATTAGGAGATAGGCAAGAGAAAGGAGAATGATGAAGAAATTACAGGGCCTTATATTCTAAGAGATGAGGGTTGAATAAGGCTGTGGGTGTTCTTGGTGTGGCTGCTATAATAAGTCATAAAAAGCACAATGATATTAATTTTAGAGATTTCAAGGCATATAATGTGACAAAGTTCAAATCCTGAGGAGTTTGGAAGGTATAGTTTTAAATATATAATGAGAAACCAAAAAATTATAAACAAACATGGGTAAGGCATAACCAGTTCAGGAAACCCACTGCCTTATCTACAGTAAAAATACCCCTAGGAAGCCAACCTACTATAGGTTAAACTTGTCGCAATTCAGACTGCTACCTCTAGTAAAAAAACAGAAAATAAACAATTTCTGTAACGATGATCCAAAATGACCATCTGAATGAATAATTGACAGTTTCCCTAATTTTTGTTTCCACTCTGACTTAGAACAGATGAGATGAAGCCAAATAAGCATGCCTAGTCAATCAAGAAGGATACGACTCTTCCAATCATGCTGCCTCAACTTCCTCATATTAATGTCCTCCGATCAGGACATACCTAAACCTTTCTGTTTATTCTATTGTGAATCTTTCCCCCATGTTAGTTTTCTGCAAACACAACTGTTAATGGCTACCTTATTTGTTACAGCTTTTGCATGTTATCTATCAGATGAATTTGCTTTACTTCCTCAGTTCATTTCAACACTAATAATGATGGTATAAGGCTTAGAGTATGCGTTGTTCACACATTTTGCAGTCAAGATCTTACTCTGTGGGTGTGTGCATGTGTTTGTGTGTACTATTAAATTTCTGGTTGATGGACTCAAGGATTTTTGAGGGTGCTGGATATATTCCCACTTAGGAACTTTTCTTTAGCATAATCCTCTGCAAACATTCCTTTTGTTAACTGCTTGCCTTAATCCAGGACCTTAATCTTAGGTCCTTGCTAAGGTATCTTCTCAGGGTGGCTTCTCTTGACAATAAACTTTTATACTGTAACCCAACCCCTCATATCTTCACCATGGCTCATCCTCAATCTCCTTAATTGGTCACCATCTATTGTTTTAATATATTCTAATATTACTTATTTTCCTGCTAATTTGTATTGCAACCTTGCCATCTTTTTTTTAACCAATGTGTAGATCCTAAGGATGCAAAGAAATTACTAGCAAAAGTCAATTGATAAATATGGTTTCCATGAATGAATCAATAACACCATTAAGGGAATAAGTGTTCTCAAAGGACAGTCAAGTTTTGATCAGAGGAAAAATGTGAAGATGAATGGAATACGTGGAGAAAAAAAGTAAATATATATTACAACAGGTCTGCAGAGAAATGTTGAAGCCAAAGGACCTCTGAGTATTGACTTTATCCTAAGTTTCAGGACTCACTTTGTTAAAATCTAAAACAAAGATTTGCTTCTGGTAGGCTAGTTCCTCCTGTTTTTTTTCCAATAACTAAGGACTAAAATTGAGTCAACTTTTAAATACTGAATATAACCTTCATTGGTATCTGAAGATACAAGATATATTGATTGCTAAATCTGTTCAGCAATTTCTTCTATTTTACACCTCTAAAACTCAGAATTGTTTTCACCTAGTTTTTTCTTATCTGTTTATGACAAAACACTTCCATTATTGACTAACACTTTTATTAATAATTCATTACCCTCAAAAGGGAGAGGTTATTTATACATTTTTCAGCTCCCACTAAGAAACTTTTAAGTAAATTGAATGCTTCTGATAGCTAGTTTTTCAAGTTTTTTTAAAACTTATAAATCCTTATATATATATATATATATATTTAAATTTTAAAGGAGCATAATTTTCTTAAAATTTTAGCATTTTTGCAATTAAATCATCTAAAATTCAGTGGTAATTTTTATATCTTAATTGTATCTCTCCAAATTTATATATGGAAGTCCTAACACTCAGTAACTCAGATTGTCACTGTATTTGCAGATAGGGCTATGAAACAGAAAATCTAGATTAGAGATGGCAGTTAGGTGTGTCCTAATAAATATGATCAGTGTCCTTATGGGAAGAAACATAGAGACACGAAAACCATTGAGGCACAGGAACAGAGTAAACTCCATGTAAGAACAAAGCAAGGTGATCACATATGTAAGCCAAAGATAAGAGCTTCAAAAGAAAACAAACCTACAAAAATCTTATCTGAGACTTCTAGATTCCAGAACTTCAAGAAAATAAATTTTAGTTAGTAAACCCTCCCAGTCTATGGTATTTCTTTCTGGAAGCAATAGCTGAATAATACAATGTGCCTATTTTTTCTCAGTGGTGGTCATTTTTTTATGATAGTCAATTTTAAAGGTAATTTTCTGATGATAGTAATCCCTGAGTTGTGCTTCTTTATATAGAGAATGGAACTTCCTCAGTCCACACAGCAAAATCAGCATCAGCCATAGCAACTGCCATTTTTAAGACATAACTATATTACTTATGTTTTTAATATTTTATATATGTTTATTTATTTCTCAGGAGATTGCTCTGATATTAATTTGTAGATAAGGAAATTTATTTTTTTATTTAATTTTTTTTTTTTTGCAATTTTTGGCTGGGGCTGGATTTGAACCCGCCACCTCCAGCATATGGGGCCAGTGCCCCACTCCTTTGAGCCACAGGCTTATTTCACAAACAAGAAATTAAGTTATACAGAGAATAAGTATTTTGCACAATGTTTCAGTCCTAGAAAAGTGGCAGGTCTTAACTTTACAGTCAGATATGAAAGCAGATACTGCAGTAAAATAAAGAATTTATCTCATTTTAAATTATCTCTGGATTGAATTTTGTCCTGTAGAATTCATATATTGTAGCTCTACCATCCAGGTGAATATATTTGGGTACAGAGACTAAGAAGGTTATGAAGGTTAAATGAAGTCACAAGAGTAAGGCCCTAATCTAATAGAACTAGTAATATTTACAAGAGGGAAGAGATATCAACGATCTCTCCATCTTATCTGTGCACACAGAGAAAAGGCCATGTGAGGACCAGAAGGAAGGCAACATCTGCAAGGCAAGGAGAGACATTTCACCACAAATTGAACCTATAGGCACTTTGATCTTGGACTTACGGGTTTCAGAATTGTGAGAAATAAATTTCTGTTGGTTATGACAGGTGTTTTGCAATAGCACCTAACTCCCACTAATTAGGTTCCAAAATGTAGGATGTTGCTCTAACAAATAGCCCCAGACTTAGGTACCAAAATGTAGGATGCTGCTCTAACAAATACCAAAAAACGTAAAGTAGTTGTGTAACTAGGTGAAAAGTTAAGGATTGAAAGGGTTTGAAATGCATGCTAGAAAAAAATCTCAGATTTCAATAAAGGGAATGTTGATAAAAATATAGACTTTAAGGACATTTTTGGTGAGGGCTCCCAACACACAACAACAACAGAAAGTAGAGAGCTTCTATCACCTTAGAGAGAATTTATATCATTATATATAGAATAGTGGTAGAAATATGGACATTAGGCAACTTTTGGTGAGAAATCAAACAAATGAAGAAATACTTTTAGAAACTGAAAAAAGGCAAATTTTTCACTAAATGGTGGCTTTAAATATGGCTTAATTATGTTCTAATTTTCTATTAAAGTTATAGTTTATGAGTGTGTGCCTTGAGTATTCAGGTGTATTGAGTATTATGTTTTTAAGCAAAGTGTTGAAATTGTGGCCTACTTTTTTCTTTCTGATTATGGTAAAGTTCAAGATGAGAAAAATAAATTTACATATTTGCTAAACAAAAGTGCCAAGATTGGAATATTTAGAAAACTTTCAGCCTATGTGTAGTGAAAAAAAATGTAATATCTTGAGTTGTTTCATTTACTTCTATGTTTTGGATAGTAATCTCTTATTAATATATATTATAATATATTAATTAATCTCTTATTTATATATTATAATATATATTAATATATGAGATTACTATCCAAATAATATATCATTAATATATATTATAATATATATTATATATCATTTATATTTATATATTATGATATATGTTAATATATAAGAGATTACTATCCAAAACATAGAAGTAAATGAAACAACTCAATACTACATGGAAAATACAATTAAAGAATGGGCTAAGAAGCTTAAAAACAGTTTTCAAAAGAAGACATACAAATGATCAACAGGCATACAAAAATATGGTCAACATCATCTATTACTAAGGAAATGCAAGTAAAACCATAATGAAATATCATTTCACGCTTGGTAGATTGGGTACTGTCTAATAAGAAAATAGTGTTGGAGACAGTGTTGAGAAAAGTGAACCCTTGCACCCTATTAATGGGAATGTAAATTAGCATAGACATTATGAAAAAGAGAATGGTTCCTGGAACAATTAAAAAGGGTATTGCCATTCTGTGCAGTAGTAGTACCACTACTAGGTACATACTCAAAGAAAAATAAATCAATTAAATTAAAACAATCTTCACACTTGTATATTGATTGCAGTACTATTCACAATAGCAAAGAAATGAAATCAAAGTGTCAATCAGCATTAATGAATGATTAAAGAAAATGTGATATATGTACATAATGATATATCATTCAGCCTTTAAAAAGGAGATACTGCAATTTGTGACACCATGAATAAATCTGGAGGACATTATGCTAAATGAAATAATGTAGACATAGAAAGACAAATGTTACATAATATTATTTGTGTTTTCAACCTTAAAAGTTAAATTCACAGAAGTAGAGGAGTTGAATAATGTTCACAAGGGTCTGCTGAGTGAGGGGTGGGAAATTAGAGTGATGTTGGCCAAAAAAGAAATATTTCAGTTAGATAATAATTATAAGTTAGGACAGTCATAAGTTAGACAACAGTTATAAGTTGTACAGAAATGTACAATATGGTGAGTCTAGTCAATAATAACTTATAGTACACTTGAATATTGCTGAGTAAGTAGATTTTAAATGTTCTTCCACAAATAAAAAATAAGTATGTGATTAATGGATATGTCAGTTCAGCATGATTTAGTCATTCCACAATGTATATATTGAAACTCCATGATGTACTTTATAAATATACGCAATTTTTATTTGTAAGTTAAATTTCTTTTTAAAGAGAAAATGTGTGTTCTAGAAAAAGCATCATGGTGTGACTGAACAATCAATCACTCAACAAAGAGATTACACACCAATTTCATCATCTCTTTTGAAGCCAGGAATAGACATAGAATTATATCAGCAGAAATGTTAATACTACCAACTTAGACTAGAGAGGATAAGACAGAAAAAAATTTAGGAAAATTGCTGAAATTCTGGAATTCTACAGGATGGGACAATAGAACTATTTGTCTATAACCATACATTATCTTCCAAAAGAATGTAAAATGACCTTAAAGTGATGTAGAGATTGCTACTCTGAGCACAAGTCTGTAGGATTAGGTTGTCTCTTCTCTATCTCAGAAGCTGAAAGCACCTCTTCATTTAAGAAAGCAGGGTTGACACTGCCTAGGGTCTTAGACATGGAGCTGATAGGGTGCTGGGTCCATGTTGCCTTACCAGTGGGCCTGGTAGACAGGATCACCACTCATGTGGGCCAAGCAAAAAAGATGATCATTTTCTAAACTTAAAGTCTATAAGACTTCATGCCGCTAAGTTTTGGACATGATTATGACCACTACTCCTTTCTTCTGTCTAATTCTCCCCTTTTGGATGGGACATCTGTCCTTATTATTGTTTTGGAAGCAGGTAACTTATCTTATTACAGGTTCGTAACTAAAGTGCAATTTCGTTCCTGGATGAATCTAACCTAGAGTCTCATTCTCACTTGATTTAGATTATATTTAGATGAGATCTTGGAATGAGTGAGGCAGCATATTTTGTACATAGAGGGACACAAAGTTTGGCGGTCCAGGGGTTTAATCACCAAATTTACATGTTGTAATTTTCACCCCCAGAACCTCATATGTAATTGCATTTGGAGACTAGCTCTTTAAGGAGATTATTAAATTTCTCTCTTTTAGGCACAAAGTGTCATATTTTTCTATAACAGTCATAAAAAACTAATGCATTAGTGTCAAAGTTGAATTGCAGTATACTTACTCAGAGTGAAAAAGGAACAGATCCCAAAATAGTCATAAGTACATTTAAACAAGTAAAGATAATATATACTATTGTGATATGATTAAAAATCTATCATATATTCCTATGCCAAAATTTTCTCTGAACAGATTATTTAAATCTGTAATTAAGATTCATTTTTTCTTAAGATATAAATTTATCCTTCAGAAGCTATGCCATTTTATCAGTAATTTTAAAGAAGATTTATAGCTGAAATATAATAAAACTACTGAAACTAAGAAATCAAATAGTTTTTCTATTTATACTTTTCCAACACATTTTTACTCTCATTCATACTTTCTTATATTTAAAATATTAAACAAAGCATCTAAATTTTAGCAACTTACTTTTCTGAAACACTTCCATAGTAATGGTGTTTCTAAGGAGAAAAATATTGACGATGATCTCTAAATTAAAAATAAGTATACTTAAATCATTCTATAAATGAAATCATATAGATGTGTGTACATATTTATATGTGCCTATCTTCACACACATATACTAGGGATGCCATAAAATATATACATATTTTGAGAGAGGTTATGTATAATATTACTTTTTTTTTCCACTGTAATCAGAACTATCTAGGTGCTTATGGTAACCACTTTGAGCACTCTTGTAATTGCAGAAGTCAAAAATCACTTCTATTCATCTTATTAGTATGTATTATTACAATTTTATTTCGTTTTATACCTCTCTTAAAACGTGTATTTTTAGGTACCGTTTGTAGTTAGATACACAAACACACAATGCACACACACATCCATCTTCTTATATATGCCAGCGGTGCCAAAAAATGTACATACATTTTAAGAGATCTTTTTGAATGTAAAATTGATCATTACCCAAAAATGTACAAATTTCAGGTAAAATGGATGTACATAGCATGTCTGGGTATATTTATCAGTAATGGTACCTTAAATTTAATTTAGAAAAGTTATACATACATAACATTGCTTAACATGTGTATACATATTTTTGGCAACCTCTGTATTTTCAAAAAATTCAAGATATTTGAATTTAATTTAATGCTTTCTTTTGGTATGTTCTACATACTAAAATTCATTTAGCACCCCACATTATTTCATTCCCTGTAGCCCTTTTGAAGTGTGTTAGAAAGATTAGTGTGAAGACTTATCAATGCCAATATGAATATGGTACTAGGTTTGAAGGAGCTAACAAAAGTTATGAAGAATGAGAAAGAAATTGGTGATTTACGAAGTTCATGGCAAATCACATAGCCATTATGTGTACTGCTGTGGCATGTGGATAACACAAAACCTTAGTAGCCCCCCTCAAGAGTGTCTTACTCAGGGGTACTATTGACAATCTCATAAATCAACTTTTTGTGGCATTACAAGCCCTCTGATCTTGTTACCATCAAATGTGTCCCTATATTGTCTTCTATATTTTGAGGATGTGGCTCAGTGATGAAGGGACAATATGTGAACAAAGGCACTAATCTACATAGCCCTGGCCACTCTCTGTGAAAGAAGACAGGCCTCTTATGGGACCTTCTCTTATCCTTATTGTGACCTTCTCTACTGACTGAATAGTTCCCCACGTTTAACCACTGCACACTTTTCTTAGAAGGAAGAAGAAAAAAACAAGTTTCCATGATGCCAATGAATTCTTATTTCCTCAAAGGCATCTATGAAAATCAGAGACTGGTATTAAACCTCCTCAAAATTCCCAAGGTAGGTACGACCAGATGGAGATCAGGCTGATTTTATGGCATAAAAGTTGCCAGTAAATGTCACAAGGCCTTTCAACGTATGAAAGAGCTAGGGAGTTGGAAGATGTGAAACTAGTATTCCTTCTGCTTTGCCTTATAGATCTTAGCTCACCTTGCGTTTTTAAGAACTGCTGGGAAACACTGTGGGAATTAATAAGCAAGGATCTATGATTAGCATTTCAACCTTGCTTTATGAAAATACCTTGGCATCCAGGTAACTCAGAATGGAAAGGAAGGGATTTGGTTTCAGAAAGCAATAAATACTTTACGAATGTCATTTCCATGACAGAGAATTCTGAAGCCTTCAAGAAGCTGGTGTTATATTCCCTCTTATGTTTTAGTTACACAGTACGCATTCTCCTTTCTACTTGTTCTTCTCTTTCTCAAGGATCACATTTCCCCATCCCTCAAGAAATACACACTATGGTAACTTGTGGAATATGAATGTTATATTATGTAAAGTTGAACTGTAGAAATTCCATTTGAAGTATATTTCAAAATTAAAATGACTATTCAAATTATTTTATTTAAAATATAGGGAGGCTCCTGTGGCTCAGCGAGTAGGGCGCCGGCCCCATATACCGAAGGTGGCGGGTTCAAGCCCGGCCTCGCCGAACTGCAAAACAAAAAAATAGCCGGGCGCTGTGGCGGGCGCCTGTAGTCCCAGCTACTAGGGAG
>CAUYON010210502.1:0-10778 GCA_963573935.1 Arctocebus calabarensis | reverse complement strand
CTCTCTTTGAAAGGTTTTATAAAAAGGCTAAAATTTGTTTAGTCCAATTAATTAAGTCTCATGGTTCAACTTTTCAGTTCTCAAAATCTCAGATGATGTGCTCTGGCCCCATATACTGAGGGTGGCGGGTTCAAACACGGCTCCCGCCAAAATGCGACAAAAAAATAGCCAGGCGTTGTGGCGGGCGCCTGTAGTGGGAGGCTGAGGCAGGAGAATCACCTAAGCCCAGGAGCTGGAGGTTGCTGTGAGCTGTGTGACGCCACGGCACTCTACCCAGGGCAATAAAGTGAGACTCTGTCTCTAAAAAAAAATTTCAAAAGATAGAAAAGAAATGTGCTTTTCTAGCAATCCAGAGCCAGTGTCTACCAACCAGCGTGATGCTCTGACTCCATTTGTTCACAGAGCCAGACTTACTCCATTTTGCTAAGGACTTTGCTAAGGGCTTTCAACCACCGGAAGCTTAGCCGAAAGCTTCAGAGTTTGGCAAAAACTACAAAAACCTGTGAAACCACAGCTCCACCTTGTAAGCATTCCCCTTACCCAATAGATCTAATTTTGCAGGTGTTGGCTCTTGTGAAACTCAGCTTGCGTTAAGGCCTCCCCCTCCTACTGGAAGCACCTTATAAAAGGTTTCCACCTCTGCTTCTAGGGGTTGAGAGGTTTGGGGACATAAGGCCTCTCTGGGACCGGCTGATCAAATAGAGGACCCTTGCTTAACATGGAGTCAGTGTGCTGGCGTTTCTCTGTTCCACTCACTTCGGGTTTAACACCAGGACATCTTTCCCCCCTAGTAAAGTTACATGAGATGCGGGCAGGTCTACCATGTCCAGCAGAGGTCACACCTGCCTGGGAGGTGAGCCGTGTGGGAGGAGTCAGGAAGAGGCTTCAGTGGCTGCATTCCGCAGAAGGGGAAACCCAAGACCATGGCGAGGGGCCAGCTTGAGAAAGAATCTGTTTATTTAGAGTTACTGATAAGGCAAAAAGTAGGAAAAAAAAAACCCAAACCATTGAAGACTGAACATTCAGCTAATACTAATGTTGCCAACTTCTCTGGGAAAACCTGACTTTGGAAAACTCTGAAGTGATAAGAAAGCCGCAACCCCACGCATTTTCTCAATGCTTGGGGGTAGGGGAAGGCAGAGGGTGTCACAGTTTTCCCGTAAAGGGAAGGGATCAACCCTAGAGTCAGCTGAACCAGCCTCAGACCTTCTGTCAAGTGGGTGGTGGTTTGTTTCCCCCTCTGCCTGGCACCCAGGTGGGCCCTGCCAGGGAGCTCGTGAGATCTGGTGCCTGCCACATTCCCTGGCCTCCTGGCTGGCTGCCTGGGCTCCCCCATGCTACCCGTAAGGAAGGTGAGACCCACCTCAAGAGAGTCCTGGAAAATCTAGGAAATTTCACTTTTCATTATATATACTCAGGCATCAGCGTCAAAAATAATTAGCATGGGCTGAGCGTGGTGGTTCGTGCCTGTAATCCTAGCACTCTGGGAGGCCAAGGCAGGTAGATTGCTTGAGCTTTGCAATTCGAGACCAGCCTGAGCAAGAGTGAGACCCTACCTCTAAGAACATAGCCAGCCATTGTGGTGGGCTCCTGCAGTCCCAGCTATTGGGAGGCTGAGGCAAGAGGATCCCTTGAGCCTCAGAGTTAGATGTTGCTGTGAGCTAAGATGCCACAGTACTCTATCAGGGGCAAGAAAGTGAGACTCTTTCTCAAAAAATAAAATAAAAATAGAAAAGGTACCCAGACATCTTGGTGGGCACTCGCCATCCCAGCTACTGAGGAGCCTGAGGCAAGAGGATCACCTGAGCCCAAAAGTTAGAGGTTGCTGTGAGCTATGATGTCACAGCACTCTACCAGGGGCAAGAAAGTGAGATGCTGTCTCAAAAAAATACGTAAATAAGTAAACTAGTTAATTAATTAATTAAAAATAGAAAAGCTGAGGCAAGAGGATCACCTGAGCCCAAGAGTTTGAGGGTGCTGTGAGCTATGATGCCATAGCACTCTATGCAGGGCAATAGAGTGAGACTGTCACAAAAAAAAAAGAGAGAAAAAGAAAATAATAATTAGCATGGATCACTTCTGTAATTTGAAGGGTAACTGTAAGAAGTAATGAAACTCAGGTGATCGGGCTGCTTTCTGCTGATTCTTTCCCCTACTCTGCCAACATTCTCTGGGCATATACTATGTGCTCCCATGGAGGCAAGATGAGAACAAAATCCCAAAACCACAGATGCTGGCGTGGATGTGGACAAAAGGGAACACTTCTACATTGCTGGTGGGAATGCAAACTAATACGTTCCTTTTTGGAAAGATGTTTGGAGAATACTCAGATCTAAAAATAGACCTGCCATTTGATCCTATAATTCCTCTAGTAGGTATATATCCATTATAACAAAAAAAAAATCACATCGTAACAAAGATATTTGTACCAGAATGTTCATTGCAGCCCAATTCATAATTGCTAAGTCATGGAAGAAGCCCAAGTGCCCATCGACCAACGAATGGATTAATAAATTGTGGTATATGTACACCATGGAATATTACGCAGCCTTAAAGAAAGATGGAGACTTTATTTCTTTCTTGTTAACATGGATGGAGCTGGAACATATTCTTCTTAGTAAAGTGTCTCAAGAATGGAAGAAAAAGTATCCAATGTACTCTGCCCTACTATGAAACTAATTTATAGGTTTCATATGAAGGCTATAACCCAATTATAACACAAGAATATGGGGAAAGGGGCAAGGGAGGGGAGAGGAGGGGGGGAGGATGGGTGGAGGGAGGGTCGGTCATTGGTGGGGGCCACACCTACAGGGCATCTTAGAAGGGTACAGGTGAAACTTACTAAATCCAGAATACAAATGTCTTTATACAATAACTAAGAAAATGCCATGAAAGCTATGTTAACCAATTTGATGAAAATATTTCAAATTGTATATAAAACCAGCACATTATACCCTATGATTGCATTAATGTACATAGCTATGATTTAATTAAAAAGAAAAGAAAAGATGGAGAACCTGGACTCGAGTGGCTCAAGCAGGACACAAATGGACCAGTCCGTAGAAGAGAGCAGAGGTGTAGGGGCCAGACAAGGGGGCCACAGGCAGCTCTGTCTGTGTGGGGTGGGGAAGAATTCCTCAGGAGGTGGCACTGAACTCAATATGGAAGTATGGGCGAGTCACCCCAACGGACAAGGTTGTCAGACAAACAGCACCGTGTGTGCCAAGGCTCGGAGGTGTCGATGACTGGGTCACCTCCGCCAACCAGCAAGTCAGGTTGAGCATGGCTGGAGTGTTGCTGGGGAGAGGGACAAGAAATCTGGCTGGAGAAGTGGGCAGAGGTCACGGAGAGACCAGATGCCATACTAAGAGTTATCAGCAAACGCTGAGTGAGTGTCCGAAAAATGGCTGGGCGTTGTGGCAGGCGCCTGCAGTCCCAGCCTGCAAGTCCCAGCGCTTGAGCCCAGGAATTGGAGGTTGCTGTGAGCTGTGATGCCACAGCACTCTACCCATGTGCCGTCATCATTGCAGGCACAGATCTACAACCTGTCCTTGCCCTCATGGTTATTCTAATGGCCAGGGAAGGATAGATGATAATGGAGTCTGCAAACGAATGAGCAAGCTAATTTCAGGTCATGGTGTCGCTTGTACAGAAAAGTGAAGGCAGTTAAGGAGGTAGAGAGGGGGGAAGTTGCTGTTCCAGGTGGGGCGAGGTGTTTGAGACGCGATCTAAGGAGGCCAAGAGAACGTCTGGGATGGATTTATTCCTGACAGAGGGAAACAAGTGCGAAAGCCCCGAGGTGTGTGCAGGGGAGAGGGGAGGGGAGGGCTCTGCGGGCAGGGTGCGGTGGGAGGGGGAGAATCACACAGGACCCTGGAGGGCAGGAGGCTGGCAGGTTCATCCTGAAGGAGATGGGACCAAACCGGAGGGTTTGCAGCCAAGGAAGGGCGAACTGTGATTTCTGCAGCCAGGAATCACTCACTGCTGTGTTACTGATCAGCTGTCAGGGAGAGAGGGCAGAAGGTGGGAAACCGGCCGGGAGCCGCTTGCAATGACCCGCACAAGCGGACTCCAGCCTGGGACCAGACGGTAGCCACGAAGCAGTGCGAGGTGTCAGATTCTGGGTCCCTCGTTCTGTAGGTAAGTGGCTCTCAAAGTGGGAGCAGCAGCAGCGGCATCACCTGGAATGAGTTAGAAATGCTAAATCTTAGGCTCACCCACACATGTCGCACAGGATTCAGGATGTGGGCCCCAGCAACCTGCATCGCCCCAAGCCCAGCTCTTCTGCCTGGCACCCCCTTCTCCCCACAAACTTAGGTTCTAACCCTTCCAAGGGGCTCCGCAGAAGACAACGGGGAGCCCGGGGGGTGGAGGGGACTAAGGCAGACCAGGAAGGGGCTCCCTGGAAGGAGCCTCTGAATTGGTTCGCATTTCTTAGCAGGGATTCTGCCAAGAGGAACTAAAGTGATTTTTTGGTTCGGCGCCTGTGGCTCAACGGGCTAAGGCGCCAGCCATGTACACCTGAGCTGGCGGGTTCGAATCCAGCCTGGGCCCGCCAAACAACAATGACGGCTGCAACCAAAAAATGGCCGGGCGTTGTGGTGGGCGCCTGTGGTCCCAGCTAATTGGGAGGCGGGAGGCAGGAGACTCTCTTGAGCCCAGGAGTTGGAGGTTGCTGTGAGCTGTGATGCCACAGCACTCTACCCAGGGCGACAGCTTGAGGCTCTGTCTCAAAAAAAGAAAAAAAAAGAATTTAGAAATTAAAAGGAAGACACTTTTCTGCCTTTCCCACCTATAACCTCTCTGCCTCTGGCCCTGCTTACAAACTAACCCAGGTCTAGCAAAGATAGAAGATAAAGGGCTGAAATGGAGGCTGTTAATGAACTTACAAGGGGGTTCCCTGTTCCTTGCTGCACAGAAAGCTAATTACTGATACAACGCGGATTGCCAAAGAAGAAAGGATTTATTACATTGGGTATACATTGGGTAATACATTGGGATTTATTACATTGGGTAATAACTTCATCAACTGGGAGGTGGAAGGACTGCCTCTAATCCTTTCCAATCTACAGGGTCAGGGTGTTTTTTGAAGGGGGAATGAATAATACTTGGGGGGAGTGAGTATCAGTGTGTGTTTGGGATGGAGAGCCAGCACACAGCGTGGTGAGAAATCAGGCTTATACCTACGTACCATGAGCAAAAAATGGCGGTGAAGTCCCTTCTGGGTGGGGATTTTAGTATTTAGGTTATTAAGTATGAAATGTCTGATTTTCTTAAGTACTGAGTTTGAAAGCTGATATCTCTGACCTTTCCCTTTGACACTTCCTGTTTTATTTTTATTGTAAGACACATCCTCATTGTTTCAAACACAAGTTTGGGCTTCTGAGTGTCTTTCATATCTATTTGAGAGCAATTTTTGTGAAATCATGGGTAAGTCAAAAGTTGGAGTTATTTTCAAAAATGAGTTTGGAACCAGGCAGCTCAAAATAGCAACAAAGTCTTTGGGAAAGTTGTGGTTAATGAACTCGCAGTAAGCTGATTTGAGAAGTGCTGTCCTGGTGATTTTAAATTTGAAAATGAACCACATGGATGGCCTGAGACCAAGGTGGATAAGGATGAGCTGAAAGCCGTAGCGGGAGCAAATCCATTTCAACCTACATGTAAATCAGCAGCAAGGTTTGATGTTACTATTCCAACCACGTTGGACCCTTTGAAACAAGCCAGCAAGGTAAAGAAACTGCATAGGTGGGTTCTGCGTGAATTAAACAGGGTCAGAAGGGAAATCATCTGGAAACTTGCCTTTCTTTGATGTCATGGCATAAAGGTGAACCATTTCTACACTGTACTGTCACATGCGATGAAAGATGGATTCTTTGACAATCACAAGGGTTCTGCACAATAGTCGGATAAAGATGAAGTGCCGTAACACCGTCCTGAACCAAATAGTCATCAAAAAAAGCTAATGGTGGCTCGGTGCCCGTAGCACAGTTGTTACAGCACCAGCCACGTACACTGAGGGTGGCGGGTTCGAACCTGGCCCAGGCTAACTAAGCAACAATGACAACTGCAACAACAAAAAAAATAGCCAGGCATTGTGGCAGACGCCTGTGGAACTACTTGGGAAGCTGAGGCAAGAGAATCACTTGGGCCCAAGAGTTTGTGGTTGCTGTGAGCTGTGGTGCCACAGTGCTCTACCGAGGACTCAAAAAAAAAAAAAAGCTAATGGTGTCTGTTTGGTGGTCCAGCACTGGTATTGTCCACTACAGCTTCATGAAACCTGGTTAATTGATGACAGTGGCTCTCTACTTCAAGCAGTTCGATGAAAGGATGGAGATGCTTGTGATTAAGCAGCCGTGATTGGTCAATAGAGTCAGGCCTATCCTGTTGTAAAACAACCCTCGACCACATGTCCCACAAACAAGGTGCCTCAAACTACAGAAACTGGACTTGGGAACGCTCTGTCATCCACCATATCAACCAGACGTTGCACCAACTGATACCACCAGACGTTGCACCAACTGATACCACTTCTTCCAGGCTTTGGGTCATTTCTTGCAAGGAAAAATATTCACTTCTCAATGAGCCATGGCAAACACCTTTGGCAATTTCTTTGCCACTCTCTCTCCAGGCTTCTTCACTGCTGGCGTAAACACAAGCTACTATTATTAGGGCAAAACTGTATCAGTACTTCACATACATACTCTGATGTACTGCTTGTTTGAGATATAATAAACTCAACTTTCGATTCAAAATTGGACATTTCATATTTAATGATCTAATGTTAAAAAGAGCTAGGGGTTAACATTGGTCCTGCTTTTTTTTTTGCAGTTTTTGGCCAGGGCTGGGTTTGAACCCACCACCTCTGGCATATGGAGCTGGTGCCCTACTTTTTTGAGCCACAAGCACTGCCCTTATCCTGTTTTTTTATCTTGTGTGCAGGTGCAGTGGTTCTTTGGGCACAATCTCTGGAGGGGGATGGCTTATCTTTTCTTCCTTGTTTTTCTTATTTTTTGATTTTGTATTTTTTCTTGTTAATTATTTTTATTTCAGAATAGTAGAGGGTATATATGTTTTGTTCACATACTTGTTTTTGTATTCTTGATTACATACTTCGAGTCAAAGTTATAAGTGTGCCCTTCACCCAACTATTGTTCAGTGTGCCAAGTATCTTGTGTTCTTTGGACAAACAGATGGCAGAAGACTCTGTCGGTATCTCTGGCTCTGAGGAGGTTCCCCTGTTTCTGGGAAAGAAAATCTAAGGAATGCATTAGTACAACAGAGTTACAAAGTTTTGGTCACTAGTTCTTACCGAAAGTTCTGTATTTTCTACTTACTTTGAAACTACAGTTGCTAAGCTACCAGTATTGAGATAAAACTCACTGCTATGATACCACCAATTTAAGGCCACTTAGAGCAGCCAGCTCTACTCATGGTGTGAACACTGAAACCTCATTTGAAATGTGGGGAGCTTAAGCACTCTATTAAAAAAACACATTCTTCCTTATGGAGCCGGTTATAAGGCTTTTTCTTAAGTGGCTTCCACCCTGCGGCTCTAACCTGGCCAGTGCACTGGGACTTTGGCATCATCTTGGAGCTGCCTGTGACCAGCAGTTTGAGAGCTGCCATCGCCTCCGTTGCCAAGAGGGAAGTTTGCACCTGAGGTTTTTGTCCCTTTGGCCACTCTTCCCACAGCCTGGGCCCTGCCAGGATGTAAATGTGCATGACCTTGTTTCCAGCTGGCTTTGCAACTTTTGCTTGCCCAGAACCATCATTTTCAGAATTTATAATGTGGTGCCCCCCCACTGCTTTAAGTGGAAATCCAGAAAGCTCTGAAAACCAGGAGTTGGTAACTAATTTGGCAGCAAAATGCCACCAGACTTTAGTGGCAAAAACTCAGTGAACGGAGACTATTCTTTGTTTAGCTAGTGGAGCATAAAGCTGAGTATGTTTTGCGGCGTATGTATGAATGCATTTCATGTGGTGTGGAAGCCTGGACTCCTCAGGGCTGTCACAGGCGATGCTGTAACTGAAATGCATGGACTTTCCAAGTGTGTGCATTTTTCTGGATTCCAGCAGCTGGTCTAGGGCTGTGCCCAGGGACGCGGACCTGTGTGTGTCCTGGGCCACGGAGACAGGAATAAGTCGAGGTGCCGCTCTCAGGCTCAGCTGGAATACGCCGGTGGTGTGCAGCTCCACAAAGTCTGGAGCAGTGGTTCTCAACCTGGGGGTCGCGACCCCTTTGTCACAATGAAAATACATCCTGCATATCAGATATTTACATTACGATTCACAATAGGAGCAAAATTACAGTTCGGAAGTAGTAACGAAAATAATTTTAGGATTGGGGGTCACCACAACACGAGGAACTGTATTAGAGGGGCACGGCATTTGGAGGCATTAGGAAGGTTGAGGCCCACTGCTCTAGACCCTCTGTTTCTTCTTCTGTAAAATAGCAGCAGAACGTGGCTTGCGTGGCTCTGCGACCAGGTCCACCCAGGCTGTCTTGCCATCTGCATTTCCTGTCACATCCTGTCAGTTCCCTCTTTCTGGACCGCTTCCCCGCCACACGTCTCCATACCTGGCTCCCACTCTGTGCTCAGATGCCTCCCTGCCCACAACGGCCTCCCCAGAGAGGCCTCCTGATCCTATGGATGAGGATTAGACTTTCTGCTCCATTTCTTTTTTTTTTTTTGAGACAGAGCCTCAAGCTGTCACCCTGGATAGAGTGCCATGGCATCACAGCTCACAGCAACCTCCAATTCCTGGGCTAAAGCGAGTCTCCTGCCTCCGCCTCCCAAGTAGCTGGGACTACAGGCGCACGCCACAACGCCCGGCCATTTTTTGGTTGCAGCCATCATTGTTGTTTGGCGGGCCCAGGCTGGATTCGAACCTGCCCCCAGCTCAGGTGTATGTACGTGGCTGGCGCCTTAGCCCATTGAGCCACAGGCGCCGAGCCTGCTCCATTTCTCCCACTTTGCTTTTCAGCCTAGCACGTGTCTCCCCTGCAATGATATGCTGTAAATAGTCTGGGTCCCCTGATCTGACCACAGGCTCGATGCTATCTGGCTGGCACGTAGGGTACCCCTGTTCTGTGTTCCATGCAGGGGTGTGGTAGGAGGTCCAGCTTTGTAGAGGTGACCTCACGGAATGGTGAGTGGAGACAGGTGCTGAGGGGTGGCCAGGCCAGGACAGACTCAGCCACCTGCCCACCTTCCTACCTTCCAGTCGATTCTTCCTGGAATAACTTCCCTGGGAGTTATCGAGCCCTCACTTCACATTCAGAAGGGATTAAGGAGGCAGAGGAGAATTGTATGTACCTGGGCAAGGGGGGTTCTGGTAGAGAAAAAGGAAAGATGATTTTGTTTTTTCTCATCACCTCCCAAGGCCAAGCTAATGTGCTTTTTCCTTAAACACCTTTTTAGTGCAGATTTGGGGAAATGACTTGGAAGGGGCCATTGCTCTGTGCCCTTATCTGCAATTCTTGAACCCCTGGAATTGGGTTTTGTTTTCTTTTGACCAGGGAAGGCAGCCACCCCCAGAAACCTCCTAAGGGTATAAGGCAGGAGCCTGAGAGAGCCCGGGCTGCCTGACAAAGCGTCTCTGAGTGTGGCTTGGTGACAAGTTTGTTAATTAAAGGGTGATTTAAAATACTGAGCCCAAAGGTCCCGGAGTAAAATTCATGAAATATCAGAGACCTTAAAAATGTGGGCATGCTGAATCAAGCAGAAAAGTAGAGCATGTGGCGGCACCTGTGGCTCAAAGGAGTAGGGCACTGGCCCCATATGCTGGAGGTAGCGGGTTCAAACCTAGCCCTGGCCAAAAACTGCAAAAACAAAAAAAAAGATAAACAAAAAAAAAAGAAAAGTAAAGCAGAGCAATTAAGGTGATGAGTACCACATACATGCTACCCAGGTTTATGAAATTTTAGCATTTTGCCATATTTCTTCAGATTAAAAAAAAACAAACCCAAAGTGTTGTGGACACAACCGTATCCCCCGGTATGCCTGTCCCCAATTCTTTCCCTTTCTTCCCTTCCTCTGAACTTAGTTGTTATTCACAGCCAGGTTTTTTTGTTTTTGTTTTTGAGAAAGAGCCTCAAGCTATCACCCTGGATAGAGTGCTGTTGCATCACAGCTCACAGCAACCTCCAATTCCTGGGCTCAAGCGAGTCTCCTGCCTCCGCCTCCCAAGTAGCTGGGACCACAGGCGCCCACCACAACGCCCGGTCATTTTTTGGTTGCAGCCGTTATTGTTGTTTGGAGAGCCCAGGCTGGATTTGAACCTGCCAGCTCAGGTGTACGTGGCTGGCACCTTAGCCCACTGAGCCACAGGCGCTGAGCCCCCAGCCAGGTTTTTATAGTATTACTACAAATAGTGTCTCCGTGACTAATTATATTAGTTTATGTTTTTAAAGTTTATGCATCATGTATGATATAATATAAAATTGTTATTATATAATAACATACAGGGTGGCCATAAAGTTTGTGTGCAACCTAAAATGGTGTGCGCTTTCAAATCAAGCTGGAATTTTATGGCCACCCTGTATAATAAATGTACATTCAGAGGCTGCCAAAAAATTTATGCACATTTCAAGAAAGGCAAAAACTGTCTTAAAATTGTAATACTCAAGTCACATTTGACTTCTGAAGTTACAAGAGATACCAGATATAATATACAAGATAACAAATGTTATTGGTATATGTAGAGTATTACAGTTTTTTTTTTTTTAATTTTTTTTTTTGGTTTGCAGTTTGGCTGGGACCAGGTTCGAACCCGCC
>CAUYON010210501.1:0-13165 GCA_963573935.1 Arctocebus calabarensis | reverse complement strand
CTCAAGCTATCACCCTGGATAGAGTGCTGTGGCATCACAGCTCACAGCAACCTCTAATTCCTGGGCTCAAGCGAGTCTCTTGCCTCTGCCTCCCAAGTAGCTGGGACTACAGGCGCCCGCCACAATGCCCAGCCATTTTTTTGGTTGCAGCCGTCATTGTTGTTTGGTGGGCCCAGGCTGGATTCAAACCCGCCAGCTCAGGTGTATGTGTCTGGCGCCTTAGCCCACTGAGCCACAGGCACCGAGCCCTCTTGCTTAATTTTAATGGCTAAGATTTCCAGCACTATGGTGAACACCAGTGGCAATAGTGGGCATCCTGTCTACTTCCAGTTCTGACTGGAAATGCTTTCAGTTTTGCTCCATTCAATATGCTATTAGCCTCTAACACTTTAAGAAATGTCTCATCTAAGCCTATTTTGTTAAGTGTTCTTATCAGAACAGGATGCTGTATATTGTCAAAAGCCATTTCTGCATCAGCTGAGAGATTCACATGATCTTTGTTTCTTATTTTATTTATGTGGTGAATTATATTTATAGATTTATCTATGTTGAACCAATCCTGCATCCCTGGGATAAAATGTACTTGAACATGACTTTACTGTGTTGCTGTATTCTGTTTGCTAGGATCTTGTTGAATATTTTTGCACCAATATTCAGTAATGATATTGGCCTACAGTTTTCTTTTTTTAATTGGGTTCTTTCCTGATTTTGGAATCAGGGTAATATTTGCTTCATAGAATGTGTTTGGGAGGATTCTTTTCTTCTCTATGTTTTGGAATAGGTTATGCAATATAAGTACTAGTTCCTCTTTGAAGGTTTGGTAGAATTCTGGTGTGAAACCACCTGTTCCAGGGTTTTCCAGTTTGGGGAAGATTTTGTACTATTGATGAATTTCTGCAATTTAGGTCTATTCAAAATTTCTAATTCTTTCTGGTCAAATTTAAGAAGGGGACGTGATTCTAGGTATTGGTCCATTTCCTCTACCTTTTCATATTTCTGTGAATAGAGTTTTTTGTAATCATTAAGGATCTTTTGTATTTCTGTGCTATTGTTATTTCTTCTTTATTATCTCTGATTAAAATTATTAGTGATCTTCCCTTTTTGTTTCAAATTAGTCTGGAAAAGTGTTTATCAATTTTATTAATCTTTTTTCAAAGAACCAACTTTTTGTTTCACTGATCTTTTGAATGATTCTTTTGTTTTCAATGTCATTTAATTCTGTTCTAATTTTGGTAATTTCTTTTCTTCTGCTAGGTTTGGGATTGGATTGTTATTCATTTTTCAGTTGCTTTAGATGGCCCATTAGGTTGTTGACTTGCTCTTTTTCTGTTTTCTTGATAAAGACATCTAATGCTATAAAATTTCCCTTTTAGGACTGCCTTTCCACAGGTTCTGATAGTTTGTGACTTCATTATTGGTTTGTTCAAGAAATATGATTTCCTTCTTAATTTAAGCTTTGACCAAACTGTCATTCAGCATAAGGTTATTTAGTTTCCATGACTTTATTTGGTATGAAGATTTCTGTTGCTGTTAAATTTAACTTTTATTTCATGATGATCTGAGAAAACACAAGAATAATTTCTATTCTTTTAAGTTTGTTGAGGTTGGACATGTATGGTAAGATGTGATTAACTTTGGAGGATGATCTCTGGACTGATGAGAAGAAAGTATATTCAGTTTGTTGAGATGAAATGTTCTGTATATGTCAGATAAGTCCATTTGTTCTAGGGTTTATTTCTTTGTTTAGATAGTGCTGGGAGGATCTTTCCAGTATTGTCAGAGGTGTTAAAGTCTATAGCTATTATGGGACAGGAAAATATATTGTGCAGATCATTTAGGGTTTGTTTTATGAATTGGGGAGAATTCAGGTAGGGTGTATAAATGTTAATTATTGAAATCTCTTCATGTTGTGTGCTTCCCTTGACCAGTATGTAATGTCCATCCTTATATTTCCTTATCTCTGGTGGCTTAACTCCAATTGTATATGCAAATAAGATTGCAACTCCTTCTTTTTTCTGATTTCCATTTGCCTGGGTTATAGTTTTCCATCCCTTCACCCTCAGTCTTATTTTTTCCTTTGGAGTTAGGTGTGTTTCTTGGAGACAACAGATTTTGGTTACCTGAGCTTTTGTATCCAGTCAGGCAACCTCTTTAGAGGGGAATTCAGGCCATTCACACTTTTTGAGAGAATTGATAGGTATGGTGGAGTTTTGGTTGTCTCAATTTTCAAAGGTCCTCGTGTCATTATGGAAGCTAGACTTTGTTCTTTAATTTCTGGCTGTATTTACTTTGGTGATGGACCATCATGCTGTTCATTATGAAGAGTGTGTCTGAGCACTTCCTGTAGAGCTGGTCTAGTTATAGAAGATTTACTCAACCTTTGCATGTCAGTAAAATGTTTGATTTCTCCATCACAAATGAAACTGAATTTAGTAGGATACAGGATTCTGGGCTGAAAATTGATTTGTTTAAGAAGGTTAAAGGTTGATAATCATCCTCTTCAGGCTTGAAAAGTTTTAGCTGAAAGATCTGTGATCATCCTGATAATTTTCCCCTTTTAGGAAAGACTGATGCCTGGCTGCTTGCATGATTTTCTCCTTCATGTTGACTTTGGCAAAGTTAATGACCATTTGCCTAGGAGTTGCTTTGTTTGGATTGAGTTGTGCTGGAGTGCTGAAACTATCTACTATCTGAATTTCTGTGTCTCTTACAATGCTTGGGAAATTCTCCAACAGAATATGTTGGAGTAGAGCATCAGTGCCTTTAGGAACATCCTCTTCTCCTTCAAGAATCCATATAATTCAAAGCTTTGATCTTTTGGTATAATCCCCAAACTCTCACAGAATATTCTGGTTTTCTTCTTTTTTCTGCCTCTTTGAATGATTAGGAGAGTTCAAAAGTCTTGTCTTCGATTTCTAAAATTCTTTCTTTTACTGAGGATCTTTATTGTGTTTCAGAACTCCTCGAATGCCTCTTTCAATGCCTTTAATTCTGCTAGACATACACAGACAAAGTATTACATCGTATGAATGACTCAGACATTTTACGATTGTATTACATTGTACAAATGACTCAGACATTTTATGATTCTCTTCCAATCTTAACATAACATGACTTTAAGTGTTTAAGTTAATGAAAAATATTTTGAAACCACAACATAGTCTTAGAGACTCAGTCCTCCTAAGTCTCACATGACCATCTCACATCAAAAATGACTGCAAAGGACAGAACTTATTTGTGTCCTTAATTCATTTCCCAGGTGCAAAGAAAGAAAACAGGATGAATGGAGGATTCAATTTATCCTGGAATAACCAGAAAACAAAGCTGGAGTAGGGAAGAAAGGATCATGTGGGTTGATTGTGCCTTGTAGCTGCTGGCCTAGGTACTGAGATCATGTCCCCAATCCTCACCACAGCCACCTCTCTAGACCTCAGAATTCAGAGGATCCAAACTAGGAACATAAGTTCACAGTCAAATCCATCACAATTTAGAAATACTATAGAAGTGGCAGTTTTATAATGTTTAAATATCTGAACTTTAATAACAGTTTCAAAACTAGTTTTATTTATCAAAGACTATTTGACTATTTATCATGACTTTAATACCAAAGTCATGTGATCAAAAAGGCTTTTGATATTTTCTGTTGTGCTGATAAAAATATTTGATTTAAACACTTACCCTTTTGTAAACCAATTAATTAGAGCTCTTTTGCATATTTTGGTAATGAAATATCACAGGCAAATGACATATATAGACACAGAAACAGACAGACATATAGACAAGAGCAGAATTTATATTTGCTGGCCTTTAAGCATATGTTTTTATTCAAACTATCTTGTAATTACTTAATTTATCATTGCAGTTTACCTACGTTTTAGTTATTTTAAGTTATTTTTCTGTTAATCATTTTTACTCTCTGTAAATTAGATATATAACACAAACCAAGGATCATAATATAGTTTTAGCTATTGCTTTTAAACTCATAAATCCTACCAAGAAAAAACAAACCTGAGTACTTTAATGAGACTTGTTATTTTATACAAGGTAACGTCATTATAATAATTCAAGGATCAAGGATCCATTCAAAGGCCATTTTTCTCCCAAGTCAAGATGATACATTGGCCAGGCCATATTACAGTAAAATTTCATTACCTTTTGGTCACTGGTGGGAACCTGTACTGAGACCATCAGACAGAATCCACCCTAAAGGGCTGTTTTTAGGTGCAGAGGCCTAAGTTCCCATAACACAGATGAAATACAAAAACACACCAAATCTTGGCCTTTTGGCTAAGATCAAGGCAGGTACAGATCAAGAAACACCAGATTTCTTGAGAACAAAACCAGAACTGAGAATAAGTAAAGTTCTCTGTGTACAAACAGAATAAAGCAAGTGGACCTTACTTAGTGATGGCTATAGAGGGCTCATGAGAGCAGAGCAAAAAAGTGACAGGAGAACTTACCAGGCCACACTGCTAGGAGTCTTTGAGTATTGCACCCAAGACCTGCCTATCCAGGCAACTGCTATGCTTCCCCAGCATAGACTAAGGGTCCCTTCATGGTCACCAGAAATGTTACTGGACAAAGAGAGTCCAGCCACCTGTCACTGTCAGCCAAATGCAGTGGTCCTGGAAGGTTTATTATTCCAAGGCCAGCAATTCTAGAGAACAGAGAGCATAGTTCTCCATGACTGTTCTGCCCTTCCATTTCTAAAACCACAGTGTATATATGAAAGGTCAAAGCAAAAACTATGTTAATCCTTATCTTAAACAACAATAATTAACCTTTGTCTTAAACAATAATCAGCATAACCCGTGACCCATAATAAAAAATAATCAACATAACTCATGACCCATAACATTTCTAATTCAAAAGTTAATCTTCTAAATAAATCACCCTAAACTACTCAAGATATACACTTTTAGGATAAGGCTGAATTTACAAAACAACATGGATAGAAGACATGAGGTGAAGGTCACATAGGAACTAAACCAATCTGACCAGCTGTTTCATGTCAGCCTTATCCTGAATCACTACACACACTCTCAAAACCAATCACAAAAGGCCATGTAATGACACTATAGGAAATAGAAATTCTCCTCCAGTTTTTCCTCCCATTAGAATTCTATAAACCTTCCAGGGCTTTTAGTCATCTATTCATCTGTTAGATTTTGAATTCCTAAAGAGCAGAAATCCTGTTTTTTAGAGCTTGAATAATTGTCACAAATACTCAGATGACATTCATAAGAAAGAGGCTACTATTAAAGGTTACTCTCATATTAACTGATTAACCCAAACCATGGAACACTTATAAAAACAAACACTATGTGCTGGCTCTGATTGAGTTTCAGTATTTTCTTATTTATTGCAAAACAAAAACACCCCACTTTCTTTGGAGCTATTTGTAATTCAGATTTAAGGCAAGATAATAAAAAAATATTAGCTTTAATGCCTTAGAAGATTGCACTTAAATAAAAATGTTCTCATTTTCCATAGGACAAATAGACACACTAAGTGATAAAAACACAGCAATAATGAGTTCCTTAATGGTTCACCTTCTAACTGGATCTTTTCCTTAGTATTTAAAAGTTTCCTATTTTTAAAGAAACAAGCAAAAGACAAACAAAAAGTCTCACTGACCTCTTTTCTCCTCAAGCTAGAGTCTCTCCATCTTTTTCACAAACTTTCCAAAATGCTGGCTATATCATGATATTGGCATTTCCTCACCACCACCAAAACGATGCATTCTAAGAGCTTCAGAATGTAACTGACGTTGTCAATCCTCATATTATTTGACTTTCCAGCATTTATTTTTACTATGGACTATTTCTTCTATTTCAAAATTCTCTTTCCAAAATATTCCTCTTTTGGCTTCCTTATCGTGGTTTCTTGTCTCTGGTTACCAAAAGTTTCTTTGGAAAATTATTTTGTGGATCCTAAGTATTGAATTATCTGATAGCTTAGATTATTTCTTACATACCCATAGTTTCAATTCCTTTCCACAAGTTAATGAGTCTTTCTCCAATGTAGACTTAACCTTCTTAACTTTGAATAAGTACATGCAACTCTCTAGCCAATATCTCCATGTATGTAGCTGGTTGTCTCTAAGGTTCTTGCTAAATATTTGTCAAATTTGTTCATTTCTAGCTGACACTGCTACTACCCAAAACTACAACAACCGCTTCTTTCTTCCAAACTCCAACATTGCACTTCTTACTGGTTTCCACATTCATTGTTGCCCTCTCCAAGCTCACCTTCCAAATTGCAGTAAGAATAATCGTTCTAAAAAAGCAAAACTGATTATGTTAGTCACTCTACCTTTTTCTCCACTGAAAACACACATTAAACACCCTTCCAGAGTCTCAAAATTCTTAACAAAAGAACCTCTTGAACCTCATCTCAACTCATTCTCCTGAACAGTGCACTCTAACCAGTGGCAGTATTTCAGTTCCTCAATGCTCTATGTTCTCTTCTACCACAAGGTATTTGAGCAGGCTACTCCCTCTGTCCCTTTGTAACCTTAGAGAGCTTTACTCCTTGATGTGTCCTTTCCTCAGGGGAGCATTTCTTGACTACTGAGTCAATGAATTACCACAACACAAATATATTTATCATTTCACAGCTCCCATTGGTCAGGACTTGTATAGAGGTTAACTGGATCCTGTGCTCAGGGTCTCACCAAAACTGAAATCAAAGTGCTGATGTGTGCAGCCTCATCTAGGGCTCAAGGTTCTATTACAGCTCATTCAGGTCATTGGTGGAATTCATTTCCTTGTGGTAGTTGGATGAAACTGCTCATTTTCCTTCTGGTTGTCATGAATAGGTGAAGGTGAATGGATAAACCATTCATTGTATACCCATAGAGTTGAATATGACTCAGCAATGAAAGCAATGGACTGTTATATACACAGTTACACATATGAAACTCAAACGAATTATTTAGAGTGAAAATAAGCCAGACAAAAAAGACTACATAGTGTATGATTTCATTTATATTGCAGCAGAGAAAACTTCATATCTTTTTTTCACCCATCACAAACATCATGGCTGACATCCCTCTAACAAAATATAGATTAACAAAAGAAACACAGATAAATGCATTTAGTGCAAGTTTTATGTAACTTTATGGGAGCCTTCAGAAATAAAAACCCAAACAAATAGGAAAACCTGTGTATTTTTATGCCTAAGTTGGATAAAGAGTAGACAGTGTGCAGAAGTATGAATGGACACAAGGGTATGATAAACTGGGGAGAACTTAGCTGGGCCTATTGTTCAGTGTCTTCTTGGCACCTCTGTGTCTTTAAGGATAAGGATATTTCTTTCCTCTAGACACAGGATATAGGGAGGGCACATCTAGAATAAAGGTTTCATGACCTACTTCAGGGAATGATCAGCTGAGTTTTATTCCTGCTTTAGGAGAGAAAATGTTAGGGGAAGTTGAGAGTGACTTTTCTGCTTTTTCTGTTTTTTTTAAAGTGACTAGAAAATTCAACATAAATTTCTAGAAAATTCATTCTACTGTTACAAAAAGCAGATTGAGGTTGCCTGGGAATGAGATGGGTAAGGTTGGCAGAGAGAGAGTTCCCAACAGGTATGCAGAATCCTTTAGGAATAATGATGGCTTCATGATCAAATTATAAACTTTAACATGTGCAATTTATATTATATATACAATATATGCAATGTATATTATATATACATTATACCTCGATAAACCTATAAAAAAGAGGGTAGGTAGTAATCCTAAGGTGTCTTGTATACCCGGAATCACTGTTTTCTCTCACCTGAACATGGAAGGAACCTCTGGACTTCATTCGAGTGTCTGGTTTTTCTTAGCTCCCAGGACATTGGCTTGGGGGTATACTATGTCAGATGACCAGTCTTTACATGAAGTCCCAGCTAGAGCCCTAACAATTAAGGAGTTCAAGAACAATTTAGAGCATTGGTGAACAAGTTTTAAACTTGTCTGGTAAATGTTCATTTCTACCCAAGAGACCTTTTTACACAGGCTTTTGAACCAAATGGTGCCATAAACCAAAAACAGAAGATATACAAAGCTTGGCTGAAGGTAGCAGTAAAATCAAATTCAATTTATAAAATCTATTTTTAAGTGACTCATAAATTAAGCTATGCTAAGGTATTCCTGGCATGTGACCAACAGATTAATTTTAATTGTAATCACTTATGTTTTCTAAAACTATTGAGAGGTGCAGAACTAGAAATGTTCTATTATTACCACAATCCTGAAACTGAACTCAAGTTTGTTTGGTTCATGTCCTTGTTTTCAGAATTACGGGTAAAACAATGCCCATGGTTTGTGGACATTTCAGTGTAGCTCCCATCGGATGATAGCCTGGTAGAGAAAAATTAATGTAACTCCCCGAGGTGCATGGAATAATTCCCTAATAAGTACAACTGATTAAATTCTAATTAGAGTCACACTAGGCTTCCAAGTACCACAATTAGAGTACAGTTTCGCCTTCTAAATCTGAAGGAAAATACCTATATTGAAGAAAACTCTAGTTACTGTCAACCATATAAATTAAAGTACTTGAAAACCACAGCATGTATACAATTAGCTAATAAACTTCAACTCAATAATTATCTGAAATTAGGAAAGCCTAAAAGAAATAAAGAAATGTGCTGGATATCAACTGCACATTTTCCCCTAAAAGCCTTGTTCTCCAGTGGTGACAGTCACAACATGTTTGGGGAAATGTTATTGGACCTCACGGAGTTAACGATATAGCATGGCTTTCAGCTAGGAGAGCTTTAAGGCAGAGTCATAAGGATCTTGTGGTAATTGTGTTCCACACCAGGGAAAAGAAGTAAAACAGCAAGATATGGAAAATAATACATTTTAATGGAAAGAAACATAAAACAAACTTCACAATGGTGCCCTTTTAATGTACTCGTGATAGCTATTAATTTTGAAAAAGTAAGTGGACTGTTTATAACATATTCTGAGGCAGAAGGTAAATGTTAAGAAAGACTATTTTGGGATAATAGAAAGTATGGTACTAAATCTTAAAGTAGTAGCTACTTAAAATCTTGTCATTTTCCAAATTTAGTCTATGACCTAGAAAACTTTAATGGCTCAAAAGTCTGTGAGCAGCCTTATGGCAGATCAAAGAATCAGCCACACTTTTAAACTTTTTAATCAGAATAATGGATTCTGGCAAGTTAAAGATATCAAACACTGGAAACAAAAAATCATTAAACTCTGAAATAAATGGAATCATAAAAGTCATAGAAGTTTAGAGCTGGAGACACTTTTACAGAAAACCTAGTACAATTCTCTTTCATAAAAATGGGAAGAACAAGGCTCAGAAGATTACAAACCTTGCTCAGAAGCACATAGCAGAAAACTTTTATAATCATGACTTTTTACAGCTGATTTAAATACCTGGAACACAGGATGCCTTCAATAAGTATTTGCTAAATGAATATGTTAATCAGTACATTACCCTTTCAAAACCTATTTATTAAAGATTTAATTATGCATAGCTGTATGCCAGGAAATTAATACGCAAAATGTTTTATGTTTGGTATGCATAATAAGTAAGACTTTTCAAACCCAAAATACCATTTAATTCTTAATTTCATAGCACATTATTTGTAACTAGTGTAACCAAGGTCTAAGACCAAACATCTACTACCTCTAAAATCACCAAGGAGAATATGCCCTGAGGATAAAGAGTTTTTTGGATCCAAGAACCCTCCCTCACTGTAGTATTCCCACATTCTGTGCTAGACCTCATCCAAGTCTTGGGGCCTTCTTCTACCCTTCATGGCCTGTCCTGTTCCCTCTCTCCTCAGTCCTCATCTTGGTCTTCAACAGTGAAATGAAAGAGGCAAAGACCAGGATTCATAAAACAGGCCCCTGAAGGAGAGAGCACGCCAGACAGACAGAGAGAATATAGAAAGAAACAAGTGGCAAGGTCAGCACACATAGGGTATGTCGATCTGTGAGTAAACTCAGGAGTCTGTTCTTTCTAAAAAGTGATGAAGTCAAAAAACATGGAAATTGTCTTACACTGCTGATGCAGCTTAAAAACGTGTTAGTTTTCTAGGGCTACTGTGACAAAGTACCACTGTGACACTAACTACAGAAACGTATCGCCTCATAGTTCTGGGGTCTAGAAATCTGAAATCAAGGTGTTAGTTCCTTCTGAGCACTTCAAGGAAGGGATTTGCTCCAGGTCTCACTCTGGCTTATCGACGGCCATCTTCTTCCTGTACATTTTACTTCATCTTCTCTCTATGCGTATCTGTCTCTGTGTCTAAAGTCCCCTTTTTATAAAGACTCCAGTCATACTGGATTAGAGCCCAACCAAATGACCTTTTAATTTGATTATGTCTGCCACGACGCTATCTCCAAAAAGAAGTCACATTCTACAGTATCGGGGGTCTAGGATTGACACATATCATTTTGGAAGGACATGATTCAAGTACTAACTCACAAATTACATAAAGACTAAGATTTAGTTTTTACTTTTTTCACTTGAATGGTACAAATGAAATTTGTCATCTGGCTATGAGATAACATCTTTTCTCTTGGCACTGGACATTGCATTTCTTTAATGGCTTGAGTCAGAAAGTGATTTGTGTCTTCGGAAAACTTATTTATCCCTAACTCAAGGTTGCCTTTCAGTTCACACCCAAGAAATTAGTTTCTTGTAGTCCATGAACATATAACCTTCAAATAGAGAGGAACAAGAGAGTCTTTTGTTTTGATTTTCTGTATGCTTTACAACATCTTGGATTCACATACATAGCAGAGAAACATTGTTTGTCTACAGCTGACACTTTCTTCATGTGTAAATGGAAGAATACTTATTTTTTTCCAAGGATGAGGATCTTGCTCAGAAGGAAATAAAAGGGTTTGCCAACATTTTATAGAATGTCTTAGACAGTTTAGGCTGATAAAACGTTACCAGAGACCAGTAAGCTTATACACAGGAGAAATTTATTTTTCACAGTTCTGGAAGCTGGAAGTGTGAGATCAGGGTGCCAGCATGGTCAAGTTCTGGTGAGGGTCTTCTTCCTGTTGCAGACCTGAATTATTATTGCATCCTCACCTAATGGACAATGGAGAAAAGCAAGTACTCTTCAGATCCTCATAAATGGAGTAATCCCATTGATGAGGGCTCTCATCTAAGCTTAATTGTCTTTCTAAGGTCCCACCTCCTAAAAGACAATGGAGGGGATTAGGGTTTCAACATATCAATTTGGTGGGGACACATTCCATCCATAACACAGAGTGACTAGAAAATGGAGAGCATCATAGCCCATTTACTAAAAGATTTATGAAGGAATATAGAAAGGTGACAGTGTGGTTAGACGGTGGCTTTGAAGTGCAATGACTCAGGTTAAAAAATCTGTCATTTGCTAATTTTGTAACCTTGAATCACTGTCTAAACGCAGATGCCACCATTTACTGCTCAATATATTCGTGATAGTACTAACCTCAAATGGATAACTGTGGAATTAAATTTAAAAATGTTCTTAACAAAGCTCATAATCAGTCCTCTACAGGTGATAGCTCTTACTATTAAATAATTGATAAAGGTTAGGAAACTAAATTGCTCTGTGAGTATGAGACTAATATTATGTTAATAAGAACTAGAAGACTCAAAACTTACAATGATACACAAAAGGAAAATAACAATTTGGAACTAGATTCTTTTCATCTCATATTTCTTTCTTAATTACAAGAAGTTCCTCAAGCACTACATAAGTCATTTTCAGCTACAATGTGGATTTGAAGCCATTCGCTTATATTCACTTTTTAAGTAAGATTTCGTAACCTTTATTTCTTTATTTTGTTTAATAATTTTTATTGCAAGAATAGTAATTATAGAATTATATATTGTCAGTAGCTGGTCTAGAAAGACGATTTTGTGCAACCCTTCCATTTAACTGACAAGAAAAAGATATCTAAAAAGTTAAATGATTTTCATAATGTTACATATTTACTTCCTAACTAATAAAGGCAATAGCTCTTCAAAATAATACCCTAATGTATTATATTGCCCCATATCAGGTTAGAATTCCAATTTTTTTTAATTAATTTTCTGTCAAGAAAAACGATTCTATTGAATTTATCAATAGGAAATTAATTATAGCACTGATGCCTAACATCATTTAAAATTTCCCCACCCATCAAGAGCCTATGAATACCAAACTATTGACACATAAGCCAGTATAAATGATCCTAAATTTAAATCCTAACTTTGATTTATCTAAAAAGTAAAAGCTACCCTAAACTGACAGTATAAGAAAATGAAATTAAGTTGATGCTGCAACCCCTGGCTAAATTAAGCTGATCGATCACCATGACAGACTCACTAAAAGATAAAGTAAGAGACAAGGATGGTTTCTAAGGTAATCGGATCTGTCCACATTAAATCCTCTTGGAGACAGCCAAACCCACAGTGCCTTGCATTATTTGTTTGTTTTTTCACTGTTCAAGAGATTAAAAAGAAACTGATGTAATTTCTATTGATGAGGTTTCTAATCATTCCCACAACTCTGCTCTCCCAGGAGTTTTGAGAAACACTGATAGAGGAACTCTTGAAATGATGAAACTTTAAGGAGTAGTGTCAGTTTTGGGAACAATCTGTCTTCTTTGGGAAGGGGACCAGAGAGTAGGAGGGAATAGTTTGGTTCTGAGAAAACATATACTCCTAGGATAAGTAAAATTGTTGGAATTAGGCAGATTTCCCAGTGTTAGAGGAATTACAGAGGGCAGCTATTAACAGAGGGAAAAATCTGTTGACTCTACTGCATAGGAGACGAGTCAGAGATAACACCTCAGTAGAAAGTCAGTGTGAGCAGGTGCCACAGACTCACCTGGTCATTAACTATGTCCCACCATGAACTATGGGCTTACCGTTGTAGGTGGTCTTCCACAGGCAGGCAAACCTTTTCAGGAAAACAAGCAAACAAACAACCAAAATCTTTTGAATTGAAGGGAGAAACTTGCACTTATTGATGAGTAGCATCACCAGCCTATGTTACTTGCTTTTTTTTTTTTTTTTTTTTTGAGACAGAGCCTCAAGCTGTCACCCTGGATAGAGTGCTATGGCATCACAGCTCACAGCAACCTCCAATTCCTGGGCTCAAGCGAGTCTCCTGCCTCCGCCTCCCAAGTAGCTGGGACTAC
>CAUYON010210493.1:0-17511 GCA_963573935.1 Arctocebus calabarensis | reverse complement strand
GCCAGCTCAAGTGTATGTGGCTGGTGCCTTAGCCGCTTAAGTCACAGGTGCTGAGCCCTCATTTTCTTTCAAGGATGGTCCTCATCGTGATAAAGTAAATTGAATGCAGGGGTTTTGTTTGGTTGTCTTATTTCATTAACTTCACAACCTACCTACATTTTATTTTTAATCTTCTGTCCTGTGGGACTGGTACTTTCCTTTGGAGTCCCTGACCACGGCCTTGTTTATCTTTTCCAAAAATAGAGATTCCATTAATTACAGAAATCTCATTTCCATTTTTTCCATTTCCATTTAAAAAGGCAAAGTGAACAAACCTGTGAGCAGAAGTGGAGAGCTATAAAAAATTGGCCAGTTTTGCAAAACAAAATCTGTGCAAGTTAATTTACATAGAAGATAATGTAATCAGAGAACTATTCTGAATGCCACCCTTCTTTTTTCAGGTCCTATTTTTGAAAACGAGGAAGTCGTCTGGTAGGGAGGGTGGCATCGTACTTAATTAACTGTGACATCTCACGCACAGGCTTCTTCTGGTTGTAAGAACCCAGCACAGCACCCATGTAGGAATTGGCCTCAGTAAATTTGAACCTAGGGGGTGTTCACCTACACTGGGGGAGACTTCTTTCCCTTCAGGTCTGGCTCACTGCTTTACTCCTTTAAAAGGAGTAGCAAGTTCACTTGTATCCAGTTACTGCTCAAAGCCACATATTCTTCATCTCCACTCAAAATTTCATCTTTTTCTTTGGAATCTTCTACAATAAGACTCTAACACACACAGACCTTCTTTTTCTTCCTATACTTGAAGAATGTCTTCCAACTGAGAATTTCTGGATGTAATTAAATATTTTTGGAAACTATTATTTAGACATTTCAGGTTAAGGGATTTTCTGTTCAGTTAGATGGTGCTTTATAAGGTGGGAACCAGATTTTATTCTTCTCTTCTTCTCAAAACACTAGGACAGGGTTGAGCCCTAAGGCAGGCAGGGAGTTGAAACGTCTGGTCTAAGCTTACAAAATCGTTAACAGACATGATCATTCACCAAAAGATGGAGACTAGAATTGCAGAAAAAATAGGGGCTCCCAATAATACAGACATCTGTCAGATGATGAGTAAGATGTCCACTAATCTAAGCATCATTCTGAAGTCGTGTTAAAGGGGGTTAGAGAGTGGGAAACAGAGGGATAAAACAGAGGAAAATAAATTCTCTTCGTTTGAGCAAGACATAGAAGAAATAAATATCCTTTCCAGATCTGTTCCTGCACTTCCTAATTTATAATATAGTTACAAATATTACAAGAGGTCAGGGAGAGAGGGGCATTAGTGAGAATCCTGATGCTTTAAATTCAAGTGACCTGGGAAATTATGACTGCATGTAGAGAAACAGAAACTTCTGGAGAAGGCAACAGGTTCATTTTGTTTGTCCCTTTATCCCCCATAGAATTCAAAAATAATTGGAGGTGGGACAACATCTGCTAGACCACTGGGAATAGATGAAATGAGCGAACAGAAACATTCCATATAGAAGACGGAGACCGGGGGGTCTAACTCCATGAGTAGGTGTGAGAACCAGGAGAATGTGCATCCTCTCAGAAGAAGGTATTCTCAAGAAGGCTCTGAGAAGGTGGAAAAAACAAAGCTTTGCAAATGGGAACAGGATTTGGTAATTAGGCAGTTTATAATGTCCTTAGGAGTAATGGTGGCTGAATCCAGTCTGGAATAGATAACAGAATAAAGCAAATGGTGGTGAGGCAATACAAGAGGTGGGTCGAATTCTTCCCAAATGCTTTTGGGAGGAAGTGTTTTATCTGGAGCAGACAGAAAAATATTTGGTCAACACAGAGATACTGGGTTTTGGAGAAAGATAAGAATAAGGTACTTTAGAGAATAAACATTTCCATTCTACCACTCTGAGATCCTGACTCAGTCACAGAATTTTGGTGGCTTCCATGGTTAAACATTGCACTAAAAGATATTCTTTGTATTATGGGGGGGATAGAGACAAGACTCTATTTATTTAGTGAGTTTATAGTCTAGACTACATGCAGCAAACTGCTATGCAGACCATAGGCAGATATCAGTTACAAACATACAAAGCCCACGTAAGTTATTCTTATACCCTCACATATTGGTCTGTGGGAATTTGGCCAACTATATCCTACTTTCTGCCTAATCAGGACTGGTTTATTAGAGTACATAAATTCTGTATGGAACCTATGGTTTAGATCAGATATAATCCTGTGTGTGGACAGAAGATATCCTTCAGGGATATCAACAAAAAGTCGCAATAGTTGGTGCGGGTATAGATTCATAAACAAGTTGCAAAGGAAAAAGTGAGGATTTGATCAGGCCAGTTTTGCTGTACGTGGGGAGTTGTAAAAGTGAGAGGGTCTAGATAAGGAGGAGAAATTTAGATAGAGAGATTGTGACTAATTTTATACATGGGGTTCCATATATATTTCTTGGCTAAAGTTTTATTGGGTAACACTGTTAAAAGTAAGAAAAGAATTGATTAATCAATAAGTCCATCTACTTATGTCTTAATTCTTCCAATCAGGGTTTCCTAAAGTTGTTCTGAATTTTCAGGACTTAAAACAATGAAAATTGAAAAGAACAAACAATGAGTCCAGGGACAAATTGGGAAATGCTAAATTATACAAAGTTTACCAAGTTTTTAGTGTGAGACTATAGACTTTCCTATACCAGCAGGCCTGGTGAATCTCCAAGATGGGCATATGACACAGAGCTTACCTTGAATTTATTCGTATATACAACTCTTCCTGTGCAGGATTCTCATAGTGCTTGAGGCCCTGAAACATGCTTTGGGAAAAGCTGCTCTTCATCGGCTCTGCTTACACAAATGCTATGCTATGGCCATGAGCAAATGAAAATGTGTTTGCTTTTCCATAAGTCAAGGTGAATTTCACAACTTTTTAATTAAGGAAGCAGATTCCACAAATTCTTTACCTGGTTACACATATGATCATGTAGGCCTTTACTGAATAAACAATAACTCTTAATATATAATTATTACCAAAAACAATTTATGAGTCTAATTTCTTAGTATTGATGGCAATAGGAAAGAATCTGAAACTTCATAAAAGCAACTCTCATCTGCTTTGCTCTATGTTCTTTAAAGTACCCTGGATTGGGCCTTTGAACCATATAAATGCATTGATTCTCTGCTGGGAAATAATTTCACAGCTGGGGCCTCTTTTCAGTATGACTCTTTCAACTGTCAAATTCAAGGCATAGCACACATCGGAGGAAGTTGAACGGCTTCTTGTTCCAGTACCACAGCAACGTGTCAAAAGTTTTAGCAGTCACATATCCCTTTTTCTTCTGTCAACAGCTGTAGCAATGGAACCCATCCCCTTTCATGGGTGTCGATCCAGGAAACAGCCTAACAGTGTTGAGTTCACACAAAGAATCCCAGCAATCTCACAGAGCCTGGCATACCAGTCCAGCTTTCTGTGGCCCGCCCTTTGATTTCCAGATCCTCCGTCCTGGTGCAACCACTTTCCCTATGAATTACCTATTCTCAGAAATCCTTCAAGGCACCATCTTACACAAGAGGTTTGCAGAAGTCAGGCATTAATACCACTAGGGGGTGATTAGTAGAAATTGTAGGTTCATTGATGTCAGAAAGCCTCATTACCCCTTTGCAAAAAGCTTTAATTCCCCTTTAGTGATCACACTGACAAAAGCCCAAAGACAGTGGCTGTTCATGATTTCTTTCTAAAGGTCTCTAGGCCTCCTGGCCCTTCTCTGACCCCACATGTGTTAGGTGTAAGTGGTACCTAATATTTACTGATTTAAATGTAGCAGTTTTTGCCAAAGAGCATTCATTCAACTTCTGCTCAGCTCAAAGCCTCCAAGACCCAATCCCTAACTAATTTTCCGATCTAATTTATAGCCATCCCCATCTCCCATTTACATCCTTATCCAGCACCCCCTGGGGTCTAGGCATTTCAGAATGTTCCTTGTTCCTTAATCCTATCACATATATACCAGGCTCACAGCCTTCACCCGTGCTGTAAGTGCTGCCTTAATTGTCTTCATTGGCTTGGCAAACAAAAAGCATCCTCTAAGATACAAGAGAAATGTCATTTTCTCTGAAACCTTCCTTGATGTCCCCAGGCAGGGCTAATTCTTTTCTCTTCTCATATGCAACATTTGTTGCTCACCTGTCATATTCCACAAAGGTTAGTTGTTACTGATTTGTGTCTCCAATGTCTAGACTGTGAGGTCTTTGAGGATCCCCAGGGGTTAGCACAAAGGAGATGTTTATAGGATGTTCACTGAAAAAGGAGAACTGTGGTGTTGTCTCTGTGAATGGGCATAAGGGTGGCCAAGGGAAGGGTTGGCAGGGGAAAGCAGGCAGCAGTAGAATGGAAAAGGCCTGCATGGTCCCACTCTTAACCTATTTCTGGAAGGAAAATGATGGTGCTTTCATGTCTGATGAAAAACTCAGAACCCTCCAAATGCCTGATGCAGAAGGAAATCAACACAGCAACACCAGGAAACTGAAAGGGTGAGGCACACAGAAAGGAAATGGAATCTCTCCCCCTGGAACTCTGATACCTCTGATATTTGTATCATACTTACTGATGCACCACTGGTAAAGGGGTATGTATGATAACTAAGGTACAGGCCAGGCATATTGGCTGTAAGCCCAGTGATTTTTCTTTCGGGGTATTTAAAAGCACTGTTAAAATTGCCAAGGCCTCTGCCAATCTGAATGCTAAGAATCTAGGCTAGCACGTTGTTTATTCCTGTAATCTCCTCCAAACTCTAGTCTTTCTTTTTCTTTTGAACATACCTATACACCTATAAATGCACACATATGCCTACATTGGGATATCACATGCAGACACATCAACTCACCTAGGGGCATCTTTTAGATCCCCTCCACTCATGACATAACTGGCCCTTCTATTCTCCACTCCCCTCCAATTTACATTTGGGGAGTGACTATCAGAACATTACCTACATTGTGTAAGCCAAGCATTGTAAGATAGCATTTAATACAACATGGCAAAGGAGAGTCTGTTAAACGCATGCGTATTTTGCAGTAACTGTGTACGTACGTACGTGTGTGTAAGTCACTAGCATTTACACTTGAGCAAGAGCATTAGCCCTGTATCTCTGTCACCAACAAGAGGAACCTGCCCCTGTTGTAATCCCCTTGCAGTTGCAGGACAGACTGTCTCTTAAAGGGCAGGCCCTTTGCTAGTTTTAGCACTGTTGCCACAGGAGTTCTGTAGTGAAAAAAAAAAATCCTAATTGCCTTGAGTACGCTCCAATGTCTTCCTAAGAACCACAGCTCTCTGGATGATGGTGAGACTCCGTGGTTCACACATACTTCTGAGATGTGATGTCCTCCTGTCCTGAAAGGGGTAATTAATAAAAAACCAAAGTGGGGAGGGGAGATGGGAGAGGGCAGAAGGCCCTGTAAAGGAGGAGTCTCACACCTCACTCTGGGCAAGACGCCACCGTGCCTCTCTGCAATATATTCCTCTGAGACATTGAGTGGTCATCATTATAAATTACTTGTCAATCTGATGTTTTCCCCTTATTAATGACTGTGTGTTCTTCTTTCAGTTAGGGGGAAAATATACATGACTGGATGTGCTTTGAAACAGTATTCAAATCTCTTTGCAAACAGTTTTCACCTCTTTATGGTTGATGACAGTCTTGGATTCTCTGCCAGGGAGCCTGTATTTAATTTGGTTTGCTTACTGGGCCCCAAACGTGCCTGAATGAGTTCACATTCTCTGAGTGTCTGGCACATAGTAAGCACTCAATAAAGGGCAGTTCTGATTGCCATTTTTCTTACATTCTCTCCCTTTATGTGCGACCAAATGAGATTACTGGCCTCTGGGGGTCTTTTGAGAAGAGCAAATCAAATCCATGTGGCTAGTTTGGCTGTAGCCTCAGTTTAAACTTAAGGTAATCCTAGTTCCTGGATCTGAAAACCTAAAGAGTTACAGGAGGAATCAGAGATGGACCTGAGCTAAGAACAATTCAACTTTATTGCTAGTGAAATGACCCCTCCTACAACTATGAACCATACAACACTGTTAAAAGCTGTTGCAGTGTGGCGTATTTGTTACCTGATTTGTATGAAGTCCTATGTGTATTAGCATTAATAACTACAGTACATGTTCTGTTCCTTCCCCACCTCTTTACATAACCAGTGTTCAGTTCATTCATGCTCTACAGAACAACAGTGTTCCCTGGTGGGGTTTCCTGGTGTCAGCTGGCAGTTAATCTCCTCTGTACTCATCATCAATGGATGTGCCGGCACTACTGGGACTGGCCAAGGGGACTGGCAGGGCTTGGATGTTTGGTGCCTCCAAATTCACGTTGAAATTTGAGATTTGGAGGGGCCTGGTGGGAGGAGTTTGGGCCATGGGGGTGGATCCCTCAGGAATGGCTGGATGCCCTCCCTGTAGCAGTTCACTGAGAGCTGGTTGTTTAAAGGCACCTGGGTACCTCGCCCCCTCGCTCCACATGTGCCGCACCTGCTCCCCCTTCACCTTTTGCCTGGATTGGAAGTTCCCTGAAGCCCTCAACCTGCAGAACCCTGAGCCAAAAAACCTCTTTTCTTTATAAATTACCCAGTCTCAGGCATTCCTTTATATCAGCACAAAACAGACTAACACAGATGTCACTTTTCAGATATAAAATCTTCAGTGGGGACCATCCCTGCCCAGGGAGGGAGAGTGATATGGCTCTCAATTAAAGCCAAAACAGGTCTTCCTATGTGACCTGGGGCTACTGAAATAATCTATCACCCTCATTTTCCTTATCTGTAAATTTGGGATAATACTCACAGCACGACTAAACCATGAGGATTAAGTGGTATCAAATTTTAAATTATAATTTTTACTTTTGGAGAGTGTGTGGTGAAATGATGGCAGTTGAAACATAGGTTGAAAGAACTGTTTGAAGATCATTTACCTTTTGGGCAGGTGCGGTGGCTCACACCTGTAATCCTAGCACTCTGGGAGGCTGAGGCGGGTGGATTGCTTGAGCTCAGGAGTTCAAGACCAGCCTGAGCAAGAGCAATACCCCATCTTTACTAAAAACAGAAAAATTAGCCAGGTGAGTAAGACTCTAGCTCAAAAAAATAAATAAATAAAAAAGAAAGAAAGAAAAAGAAACCCCATTTACCTTTGATAGCAACCAAGTAACCTACAATGCCTTTGACCCAGTCATCAGTTCCAATTATGGGAACTAACCCTAAAGGTATAATCTAAAATAGGAGGGCCAAGATTAATAGACAAGTTGTTTATCATGTTCTTATTTATGTTTACATAAAACTGGAAGTAACCCAAATGCAGAGCACTGGGGGAACAATTAAATAAATTATTGTGCACTCATATGATGGAATATTAGATTTTACTTACACATGATTTGGATAAAGAAGTATAACAGTGTGGGAATCCCCTTTATGATGTTAAGTAATATAAGAATGGTAGAGAATTTATGTCATACCAGGAAGTGGTACATCAGGATGCTAACAATGAAGGCTGATTTTCTTATTTCTACTACTTTTTGTGTTTTATAGTTTTTCTACAATGAGCACGCATTTAAAAAATGAAAAGATCACACCTGAACTGAAACAATATGAACACCTCAACAACAGGATCATCACACTGTAGGCAAGTAGCAAATATCCATCCTGCTGTCCTTGGCCTTGGTATGAAGCCTCCCACGCCCTGGCCTGGTGCCCCTTCCCTGCACTGTTTCCTGCTCTCCTCCAGATTCTAGGCCCTTTCCTGGTTCTGAACTTTCACATTCTTCCACACACTCTAGTGTTTGTCTAGCTAGAAAACCGCGCTGGCTTCTCCACCCCCCACCTAGCTCAGCCCTGTTGAGTGCAGCTGTGATGCCATATGTCCACTGAGACTTGGGGCCAGATGAGATCTACCTGCACTGTGCTCTCCTGAGCACCCCCTCATCTCCCGATTACAACCCTTATCATGCTCTGTGCTGAGACGACCACACACTTCTGTCTCACAAAAACGACAGTGAACTACACTGAGTGTGGACACCATATCTTTCTCAGCTTTGTGCCCCCATGCTGAGCATGATAGTTGGGTCTTAGCAGACAGTTAAGTGAGTGCAGGAGGGAAAGTCTCCTATTCCAACACCTTCACTTACCACAATCACCTTTTAAGGTCCTTGTCATTTACAAATGCCATCTCCTTGCCTTTGAGTGCTCCTGCAAGCTAGACATCTGCTTGTCTAGCTTATGATCTTCCTCATTACCACTTAATCCCAACATAGCCCAGATGCCCTTCCCTAACCTTGGGAATGACCACTAAAATCTCTCCTCTCTTAGGAAATGTGACTTCTTCTGCCACTTCCCAGTCAGGGACTTGGGATCCATGTTTAGCCACAATGGCTCTCCGGTCTCCCTTTCCAGCCAACAGCAGAGCATCTCTCCTTGCATCTCTGTCAAAGGCTCCAAATTGAACTTACCATGTGGCTTCCAGTTGGCCCATCTTTTCCTACCAGCACATTTCTGCTGGAGCACCGCAGAGCTTTGGGCCCCTCCAAAACTTCTGTGTATTCTTTCTTTTTCCTTCGTGCACCCCTCAAAGCCATGTCATCCAGTCCCGCTGTTTTTTTTTTTCTCCCCTGAAATGTTTTCAGATTTATATCTTAATTTCAAGGACGGCCACATTACAATTGGCATTTGAAACATGTTATTTCTGGGAGGTCTTGTTCCTTTGAGCAGTTTATCCCATTGTTGGAGTTGGCTGCTTCCAAACTGCATTCACTTTGCTTCAGAAGCTTCAGTGACAAGGTATATAAAATGAGTTGTCACACTGCTGCAAAATGTCCCTGTCCCCAAAAGGAACCAGACGCCAACAACAGAAAACAATATAGCTCCTGTGGTTTCTCTGCCCAGCCACTGCACAAAATAGTTTAGAAGAGAGAATTTTTTTGGAGAAATTGTTTTGTCTTTTACTTTTCATGAAGACCAAGGAGAGTGTTTGAAAGCAGGGAAAAGGAAAATAAAGTAACCACAAACCCCAAACAGAGACAGCATTTTCTCTTGAACTCCTCACAGTCAAGTTTTTGCATTCACCATGTACAGACATTTCCATTGTCAAGGTTACTAAATGATGCCAAGTTGCTAAATCCTATGGCCAATTCTAAGGCCATATCTTACCTAATCTAACGGAGACATTTGGCCCAGCTGATTACTCCTTCCTCCTTGAAATACTATCTGCAGGTGGCTTCTGGCACAGCATGCTCTCTTGGTTCTCTCTCTCTGGTTGCCGCTCCTCAGTCTAATGTGTTTTCCTTCCCATTTCCTTGCCTTCAAACCCTGGAACATCATAGACCTCAATTCTTTGACATTCTGCACTCCTTGGTCTACACTGGGCAATTTCATCCAGTCTCTTGGCATTAAATATCACATCTACATCTCCAGCCTGCAGCTCTTGTGTATCTGACTTTTACATCTGCTGGTTGTCCAACATCTTCACATAGGTGTCCAAACACTTCACAATCCAAAATCTAGTTCCCAATCTTCCATCCATAAGCTGTTCCTCCCCAAATCTGTCCCATCTCAGCTGTTGACTGCTCCATCCTTCCAACTTAGGTCAAAAAACTTTGATGTCATCCAATCACTTCCACTGTCTCACCATGTTACCCAAGCCACCCTCCTTTCTCATGTGGGTTTGTTTGACAGTTAGCCAACTGACACCCTTTCTTCTGTTCTGCCCACTCTTCATCTATTCCTCACATGACTATCAGGGTGACCACAGTAGACGCAGATCTCTGGCTAAACCCCCCCAGGGGTTTCCCACCTCAATCTGCATAAAGGCAAGTCTTTAAATGGTCTATACTTAGGGTGACTGCAAAGTATCCCATCTAAACGAGGACATTTTTGAGACTAAAATAATATTAGGACAGTAGGTATAAATTTGGATTGTCCCAGGTAAACAAAATACAGATTTACCCTTCCTACAATGCGCTCCACCATCTAGCCCCTGCCAACTTAGGACATCATCCCTCCCCTTCTCTTGGTCCTTCTTCCCCAGCCAGTCTGGCCTCCTTGCTGTTTCTTCAGCATCCAGACATACACCTTTGTCAGAGCCATTCTGCTTATAGTAACCTCTACCTGGAGTCTTCTCCCACCTGTCTACCTGGCTCACCTTCTCACTTCCTTCAGGTCTCAGTACTTTTTGCTTTCCCTGGAAGATCTTCCTCAACCATTCTACTTAAAATTGAGACCCCATTCCGCATCCACTGATTATTTCTGCTTTATTTTCCTCCATAGCATTTCTTCTGCCATCCTTTCTAAGGAATATTTTCACTGGATATAGAATTCTAGGTTGATATTTTTTCCTTTCAGCATTTCAAAGATATCATTCCACAGCCTTATGGTTTGCACCCTACAATTGGCATTTTCAATAATATAAATACATTTCCTAGCCTTGCTAGAACCTTTCTGGAGCTCCTTTAAGTTCAAATGAGGCATTTGTTGATTTGTTGCTGATAACTAACACACTTCACCAGGCACAGGTGAAGATATCTTATCTTGCAGCCAGATATTCTGGGTCTTTCTGATCCTTCCTTTTGAAATCCCTACATCCCTTATTTGAGGTCATTCCTTGGATTGAAGCACATTTGATCTGAAATTTTCAAACTGCTGAGTGAAATTCCATAGTAAATCCAACTGTACAGTTTCATGGAGGGCACATTCACCATTGTGGAAAGATTGCGATAAAAGTGTGTAATGATAAATAAAAGATGTCAAAGTAATCCATTAATTATAAAGTGCTATAAAAATGCATTGGATTGGGCCAGGCACGGTGGCCCATGTCTGTAATCCTAGCATTCTGGGAGGCCAAGGCAAGTGAATTGCTTGAGCTCAGGAGTTCAAGACCAGCCTGAGCAAGAGCAAGACCCCCTCTCTATTAAAAATAGAAAACCCAGCCAGGCATCATGGCAGGTGCTTATAGTTTCGGCTACTTGGGAGGCTGAGGCAAGAGGACTGCTTGAACCCAAGAAACAGAGGTTGCTGTGAGCTGTGCTGACACTACAGAACTCTATCTAGGACAACAGAGTGAGCCTCTGTCTCAAAAACAAAACAAAAAGAATCAATCGAATTGCTAGTGTTACTATCTTTCAGATTTCACTCTGGCATCACAATCAGACCTTGTCTTCCTAAAGAGAAAAGAAGGAAAAGTCTGCACCTGCCTGGGCTGAGGGTGTGGATGGCATGTTGGCAAAACTCCGGATACATCTTCCAGTGTCCCCACCCCACACTTATTAGGTCCCAGACTGGTTTCATCATTTTCTCCTCTCCTTTCTACCTCATGCCCATCCTTGTTTCTAGTCTTCCAGTACAGAACACCAAAGTTAAGAAGAGAAATTCACAAGTTCTAGAACTCTTCTCTGTCCCTCATCTGTGGCCAAGACTATTTTTCCTGTTTTGTTACTTTTACCCGTATTTTGTCCTTCTCTCCATTTCCACTACTAAACCCTGGGACTAAATTCTCCTCAACTCATGCCTGATGGCCGCTCTGTCTTCATACTCACCTGCCCTTTTACACTGCCAGAAGAACCTTCTAACAACAATAATCTCCCTTATGCACCACTGCCCACTGCACCAAATTAAAATTCTCGCACCAGAGGAGAGGGCAGTACCAACTTTGTAATCTGGCCCCCTCCCACAGACCCTATCTGTCACATCTCTCCAGCCGCAGGCACCAAAAAGATCCCATTACCGGAGTATTAGCACCCCACCCTGACCCTGGCTGAGGCCCAGAACCAGTCTTGCCATCTTTAACCTCAGGATGCCTGTGTTTCCTTCTACTGAGTGCTTCACGTGTATCTCACAACCCACTTGGTTGTGTGTCATCTGTTAGACAGTGTTAGAGCATTTGGAGTAAAAATATATTTCACTCTTTGCTAGACCCTCTAGGTCCTGAAAGGACAGAAGGCAGTATGAGGTAGGGGGATGAGCACCAGCTTTGGAGCCAGGAAGTCCTGGGTTCAAATCTCCAGCTTAATGATCCACCAGCTTAATGATCTTGGGAAAATAACTTGATTTTTCTATCAAGCTTTTGTCTGCAGAATTATTTTTTTGAGATGAATTATGTCAGACAAGTTACCTTTTCAAAAGGTACAATTCAGTGGCATCAATATATTCACAATGTTGTAAAACCATCATTACTATCCAATTCCAGAATACCTCAACCCCCACCCCCTGAAGAAGCTCCCTACCCATCAGCAGTCCCTGCCGTTTCCCCTCATGCTCCCAGCCCCTGGAAAGCCCCAATCTGCTTTCTGTCTTGACAGGTTTGGTTGAGTCCAAGTTTTCATTTTATAAATGTAACATAACGTAACTTCCCTGACAGGATTGCTGTGGGCATAGAAGCAATTTTTTGCCAAACTTCTAGATCAGAATTTGGCATCTAAGCAGACTTTAATAAATTACTAAAACTACGCTAATTCTTTTTTTATGGCTTCTTTAATTCCAGACAACTCACATTCTTTATCAGCATCCTCATCCCTCCTGTCTGTTCTGACCCCTCAGCTCATGTCTGTTGTCCAGCTCTCTGCCTCTCCGAACCCAACACTGAAGATCCCGCTGAAATCTTACTTCCTGCATCATGTGAAATCTTCTCCACTGCTTTTCATATGATTTTCCTAAGCTACCCTAGTTAGAGAAAAAAAAAAAAACTTTCGGCTTAACTTTACACATTTCCAATATAATGAGATTTTGGCCATAAATCCAGGCAAATCAAACTTGTGTTTATTTTAAATCTTGCTTTGTGACACATACAGGACTGTTCATATATACAGCTGCTTTGTCACAATAAAGAAAAAGAATGTTATGATATTTTCAGGAGAGATTTCTGATCTTGTAACCAAACTTCCATTACCAAAAAATTTCGAAACAATAAATAGTGACATTTCAGTAGCTCCGCATGTGGCAGCTAGATTTTCCCACATTCTTGTGATTCACAAATTTAGAGCCATCAAAGATTATAGCCTCTTCAGGGCTTATTTGGTCTTGAAAACCTTCTTAATGAGTTTGACATTTTTATTATGCTCAAAGTCTTTGACCAAAGCCTTGTGCAATTATAGTCATTTATAAAGTAGCCAACTTGAAAAGAGGCTTGGCAGGTTTGGGACAATGCCTTGCAAAGTCCAGCAGCCTCGGAATGCTCACCGGTTTTCCATTCCCTTATCTTAGAAGCACCACAGAGGCCATGGGGTGGGGTGGGGGTGGGGAGGGTATACTGGAATGCTCTTTCTAGCTGCTAAATTCTTTCAGTCTAGGCTGATTTCACAAATGCATCAATTCTCCCCACTACTCCCATCCCAACCCTAGAGGGAATAAAAGCAGAGCATCCGCTTTCATGCAGTACAGGACACGGTTAATGGTTAATGGTTCTTGCTCAGAAGGACCTGCTTCTATTGTTCTATCATTTAATTATCTCATACATTGTCAGGGAAGTTATTTATTCTCTCTAAAGCCACATTTCTTCATCTTTAAAATGGGCATTCTAATAGAGGATTAACTAGATAATATATGTAAAGTGTTTAACTTAGTGTCTAGAATGTACCAAGTATTCAATTGATGATGGCCATTGTAACTGTTTTTATTAATACATTGTAACTGTTTTAAAAGTATACTTTATTTATTTCATTTTACTGTGCCCTGCCTCCAAGAGGTGTGTCTTACACACTAACACTGTGCCCATTAAGTGGGAACAACCCTATCCCCCTTTTTCCTCCCCTCTTCCTGTATCCTTGTTCCCCTGTCCCCCACCTTGAATTGATTTGAGCTTTTCTCTCAAGTCAATATAGGGATAACAATATAGGTATATGGGTATATAACAGATCATTTACTGGCTTCATATTAGAATTGAATTGGATTCTTGCTTCTCCGTTCTTGTGAGAAGAATGTGTTTTTACAAAGAATGTCTGCTTACTAAGAAGAATATGTTCCAACTCCATCCTGGTTAATACAAAAGATGTAAAGTCTCCATCCTTTTTAATGGGTGAATAGTATTCCATGGGATATAAAGACCACAGTTATAGTCATCATCATCATCGTTGTCATATGTGAAATCGGTTTTGGGGGTCATTGAAGATGGTTGGGTGTGATTAATTAAAATAAGTTCCAATCATTTCTTTTAGAATAGTCTTCCCATGGACCGGTACTATTCTAGGTACTGTGGGGATTATAATGATTATGACACTGATTCTTCCCTCCAAGGATCTTACAGAAGAGTTAAAGGTCATGGATTAAGGCAAAAAATATATAATAAAAAGAATTTCAAGAGAAAAGCAAACAAAATCCTATGGGAATTCAGAAGGAGAGAGTACATATGAGAGTAGGAATCAGAAAAGGCTCTCTGAGCAGGTGGTACCCAAGCTAGTGAAGACGGTAGGATCTTACTATTTAGAGACCAGAAGTCAGACAGGAGGAGAGCAAGGCTTTGAAATGCAGACGGAACTTTGTGTGTGAGTAACAGTCTTGCAGAGAATACTGTCAAATCCACAGCATGAACTGTAGCTAATTAGTGGTATTTCCCCAAGGCCACACTGCTATAAAATCTTAATTGCTGTTTTAGTCTTAAAAAGGAAATGCCTTTGCTGCTCAAAAATCAGTCACTTTGGAAGGAAAGTTAAACAGGCTTTCACCAGATGGAGTCATAACAGAGAGATGACAGTAACTGAGCTTGGGTGTTTGAGAATGTGATACGCGAGTGCTTACAGTCAGAGAGCCAGAGTGCCTCTCTGTCAGAAGCTCTGTGGCTCCACAGCTGAAAAGGAGACTCCTGTACTGGGGAGCACTAGGGGGAAGACATTGGGGCTTTATGCAGCTCCCAGTCTCAAGACACAAAGGGGCCTCTTGGCACAATGCAGGGGGATGGTGACATTTGCCCTTGAATGCACACACATTCCTCTGGGCCCATCGCCAGAATCCGCCAGAGTACTGAACAGCAGAAAGTAGCAGCCCTTGCTTTATACAATGGTCCTCATCAGGTTTTATGAAGAAAGTGGAGTGGGACCTGGCCAGGGAAGCACATACCAGCAGATTGCTGGAGTGTAATAAGCCTACATTACGATTTGAGCAGGGTTCCTGGTTTAAGGGCCTTTCTACCCTTGAGAAAGCATTTCTACCACCTCACAGGTGGCCAAGGTCTGGCCAGAAGAGCAAACAGTTTGCCTGAGTCTGAGCCCAAATTTAGGAGCTAAGAGAAAACATGATGTGTATGGACAGGGTGTGGCACAGCAGGGGCTCCAAGCCTATCCCATGAGTATGTGACAACATGAATGAGTACACTGACAAGAAGTGGCTTCCACATACGGGATCAGCTCAGAGGACTTGGACCCTCCCCAGGGAATGAGCACCCACATTTCTACTTGGATGGGAAAAAACCCATAGTAGATCAATTGATCAAGTGTTTATGGTATATATACTATGTAACCAGCATTGTGCTACACTAGAAACAATAGGCTGGATTCAAATGAAATACGAAACACAGTCTCAAAGATTGACAATTAGCTTGGGGAGACAAAACTAAGCCACATGAAATTCTTGTACCCAGTATCATTTCTGGTTTTACTAAGCAGTCCTAGCTATAAATATTGACTATAAGTGAAGTTTAGAGGAAAAATAAAAAAGGTCAGAGCAAGTTTGAGTAGTTGAAAAGGGTGTCAAGAAAGACTTAAACTAGGTCATTCCTAACACAGGGGACACATATCTTTGTCTAAAATATAAGTTCTAAGAGAAACAGTAAGAATGTTCTTTATTAGGTGTTCTTTTGAAAGATAGTTACCACCCAAAGTTAGTCAGAAGTGACATGAACTCAGGCTGTTCTTGAACCTTGCATAGCTGCATGAGTACTGTGGGTATTATAAAAATAATATGGTTCTTTCAGAAGCATATTCAGAATGATACGGTTTTTCTGGAGCCTGCATAACTTAAATGACTAGACGAGATCATTCAACAGAACAAATCTATTGTTCAAAGTATACTAAATTAAGAATGTATGAAGGGGATTCTTTCTCCCACTGGAGAGTGTAATTATGGAAATATTTGTTGGCATTAACTAATGCATCCACCATCTTGAAGAATAACAGCAACTCAGTTAGCAAAGTCATGGATTACAGAGAAGCCTGAGCCACAGAGCACCATGCTCAGAGTGCAGGGTGGGGTTCTCCCAGATAAACCTGGGAGGCTTGTTGGTTCCTGCCCCAGAAGAGTAATTTCTGCTAACACCCATCGCGGTGAATCCTTGGCATATTTATACTTGATATCAGATATACCTCTGGGCCTTCCTTGCCTTAATACTCATCAGCATCTACACACTAAAGGTTAACCTCTTGCTCTTAGGGTGCCTGGATGCCTTTTCAAACCTCACGATGTAGCCATACCAGTCAAATTAGTATTTTCCAAATACATCAGGGATTGCATATCTTTTGCCTTGGTTCTGGTTTTTGCTCCCTTGGCCTGGAAGGCCCTTCTCATTATCTTCCTGACCAATTCTTAGCAATCCTTCAAAGTCTAATCTAAACCACTTAGCTCTGTTTTAGGAAACAGCCTTTCCTTATTTCTCGGTCCTCCAAAACAGCCCTTCCTTCATGTCTCAACTGGTCCTTCCCACTCAGCTTAACCTGTTTTATAAACTCTCCTTGACCCCCTGGAAGGTGCTCCTGGTTTACTTATCTGGGCAAGCTTAGGCCCACAGCACGGGCTCACAGAAAATCTGAGGGAGACATGAAAAGGAATTCAAGGGGGTTCCTGAACTCACTTCCTTTGGGGCCGACACGGACATGTTCCCGGAGGAGATACACTACAGTCCTGGGAGCTTGGAAACCCTGCTTGGGGACAAGTGGGGTGTCTGCTTTCCTACTCAAGGAGGCCACAGAGGAAAGAGACCCTTCCCTCATGGGGCATTGAGCTTGATAAAAACCTGTAAGTGTCATCCAATTACTTGGTGGCAGTAGGGGAGACATAAGAGGAGCTAAGTCATCTCAGCAAGGTGGCTTCACCAGGGGTCTTCTTATCTTGTTCTTCCAAGGGAAATATAAAAGATGCTTTCTTTGTATGCATGTTTTTTGGTAAAAAGCTTTTTCTTTATAAATCTTATTATCTTTGTAATGACTTCTGTTATTATACCTTTCACAGTGTGTGCTATCTATAAAAAGACCTGGCATAAATATTCTGTAAAGAAGTTGGGAACAGCTGCATATATAATATATATATAAATATGTATTTTATAATATATATAGTATACACATAGGTTTGTGTGTGTGTGTGTATATATATATATATATGTATATATGTCAGTGTATACACAGAAAATGCCAATAATGTGTACACATTTTAAGAAAGGAAAAAACTATACTAAAATTGTAACACTCAATATAGCAATAATAAAAGATGAATACAGTCATGTTGAACACCTCTAGTAATTGCAGATGTCAAATGTGACTTGAGTATTACAATTTTAATATGT
>CAUYON010210488.1:0-14155 GCA_963573935.1 Arctocebus calabarensis | reverse complement strand
CAGGCGCCCGCCACAACGCCCGGCCATTTTTTGGTTGCAGCCGTCATTGTTGTTTGGCGGGTCCTGGGGCTGGATTCGAACCCGCCAGCTCAGGTGTACGTGGCTGGCACCTTAGCCCGTTGAGCCACAGGCGCCAAGCCTAAGTCACATCATTTTTAAGTATCCACCAAAATTCTTCATCTCCTCTCCAAGCAGTTGTAAAATTTTGTCTTTTTGGAAATTTGGCAAATTAGTTGATGTTTAAATGATTCAATAAGTTCCGATTTTGTTTAATAAATGGCAGCAGTGTTTTATGGTATTTATGTAAGAACAGTACCATTTAGGGGCAAAAATTAAATTCATCTTCAAGTTAGTGTTACTTTTTTGTTACTCCCTTGGGCTATCAAACCACTGATAAAAGCCCCAAGTGTTATTCTAGTTTTTCTTCTTAGACTTAAACTCAATAATTCTAGATTAAGTCCCATCAGATAGCTTCAAAAACCCAATATGGCAATTCTATTATTTCTTGCGTTTACTCAGTACCTTTACCAAACCTCCTCTCCTGAGGATCCTGCCTGCCTTTTTAGAAAAATTTCCCTTTGTCACTTGCTCCAAACTCCTAATCATTTTCAATGACTTGCCTTCAATTTCTCCTAGATATGACTTGTAGGTCCTTCAGGCTAAATATAAAATATAATCCTTTATATTTCAGAATTTCACAGAAAAGGTATTTTTTTCCACCACTCCTAACCTTACCTTGTCAAAGTAGTGTCATATAATCATTAATAAATTATGAAATTAGTTTATCTGAAAAATAATATGAACACTTTTTTACCAACAGAAAAAACAGGGACTATAATTCAATAGCCAATGTCTTTCTCAGAGAAGGAAGTATTTCCTCACAAAGCTTTCCAGATAAAAAGTGCAATGTAATTTCAAAATAACAGAATCACTTTGGCAACAAAGAAAAAGAGTTTCAAGAGTTCTCAAGTGTCGACTCATTTTTAGATATCTCTCTTGAGGAAGAAAGAGCACTTATGTGGGCGGGGGAGGGACAATAGTGTTACTCTAATTGTTGATAAAAGTAAATAATTCTAACAAAAGAATCAAGATTTAAGAATGGTGAGTAGATCACAAGATGTGACATTATGGGACATAAAGATGTTTGCTGAGCTACAGCGTCACAGCTACAGCGTCACTCATTTGGCTTGTTTTCACCTACCCTGCAGAAGTCACTGAGGGAAGCATCACAGGAACCAACTATCCTGCTTGGAGGTCTTCCTTGCTGACCTGTGAGAAAGACTTACTGAGCTAAAGAAAATCATCTGATCACCTTTAAATTAATTATAAGACACTTGGAGAGTTATGATCAAGGGCTTAAACCAATGACTCATCAGCATTTCTATCCCTATTTTTAAAAAAAAGCCCTGGATTTATACCAGAACTACAAATGTTTGCTGGAAATCCTCACGTATAGTCCTCATCACCCCCCTGTGGAAGGCAAGGTATAGCACTTCCTAAACAAAATGTTTCACTTCCTGAAAAATTTAGAATGGAAAATAAATGATAACAGTCACCTGTGAACAATTCCCGTTCCTGGGTTTCTTAATCACTGAAAAACTTCAACATTCCATGCTCTTTATGCCTTTTCCCACAGCATCAGTATCATTACCGAGCCAGACTTTTCACACTAGGGCTCCCCTCTGTGGTCCACACAAGCCCCCTACCACATCCAAGACCATAGAGGACTCTGTTCTACATAGAAGAAAATGCTGTGTTTCTTTAATCTTTCTTTCAAGACCTCTTCATCTCTTTGCCTTGTTATCTATACTCCAAAAGTCCATAGGTCCAGAAAGGTGATGCCTTAGAAATTCCCAATTGAGACTTTGTGATGTGGTCTCTTCTCCCTGGGGGGAGGTGGTATTTCAGAATGGTTTCCATTGCATTTCTCTGATAATTAGGGATGATGAGCTTTTTTCCATATGTTTGTGGCTAGTTTACAACTACACAACACCCTAAAATATTTTCTGTGGCATTGATTAATATGATCCAGACTAGCTTGGAATCTGCAAAGCCAGAATTGGAATGGGTATCATAACTGAACCCCTTGCCTCTTTGGATTTTTCTTTGTGCAACAAAGAGATCACAACTGTACTTCCTACCCTCCAGAGAGGTCCTAGATAAAATGAAAACAGAATAGGCTCCACCTTAAAGCTTTGGACTGTAAACCTTAGCTGGTTTGGGATGGTTAGATGGTTTCCCTTAGATGGTTGAGAAACCATCACTGAATTATATGAGAGTCCAAGAGACTGACCAAAGACTACTTACTGATCTGGGCCATGATTAGCAGTTTATAGTACAGGAATAGTACAGACACGCTACCATTAGGAAGAAGAGAAACACCTGTGGAAGCTGCCCATATCTACGGTTGATAAGCACCGAAACTATCACAGCGCTGCCTCCCTTACTCTTTATGGATTTCAGAGTAAGTACATAACTAATGATGAAATAAAAAAATAATTCAACAAGATATTTATTTTTTCTTAGAGAACCACTTTAATAATATGTAAACATTGAAAATACATTTTTAAAGTTTGGTATTTTATTAAGAACCTTGGCTTTGAATGTGCTTGGTCTGCTTACTGAATTAGCCATCAGTACCCAAATTACATGATCTTTGCCCACAGTGGCCATAGACCAAAACCCAGAGCACCGGCAAAGCCGCTGACCTGGGGAGTCCTGCTGACAAAAGTTTACTCCGTTCTCCCATCTGCCAGCTCCTCCAGTTATTAAATCGCTGTCATACTTACCCAGTGTCAGGTAAGAACATCATTGATTAAAGTATATTCTTATACTAAATGATCTTATAATTTATTTAAATGTGGAACCTTTTCTTATAATTATTTATTTAAAAAACACACGAGGGCTGGGTGAGGTGGTTCACACTGGTGATCCCCGTACTCTAAGAGGACGAGGCAGGTGAATCACCTGAGCTCAGTAGTTCAAGGCCAGCCAGAACAAGAGTAAGACCCATCCCTACTAAAAATAGAAAAACTAAGCAGGCATTTGAGAAGTAGTCCCAGCTACTTAAGAGGCAGAGGCAGGGGATTCAAGCTGTGAGCTGTGATGACGCCACTCCACCCAATCCCAGAGTGATACAGTGACACTCTGTCTCAGAAAACAAAAAAAGAGAGGTGGTAAATTTTTGTCTAGGAAAACCATAATAGCAAGTAAAGTTAATACTGATATATCTTAGATACATTAGAAAAAAATCCCAGAAGAAATTCATTGGTAATTATTTTAAGAAACTAAGAAACTGGGATAAAACCATCACATGATTTTCATTCATTCTGCTCTGGGTAGAGAGGGGATCTTTCAAACTGGGATCATACCCTTCAATTCTGAGAAATTTTCTTGGATTATTTCTTCCATAATTCCCTTCCTCTCTCATCTCACGTTTTGTGTTTTCTTTTCTTATAACAAGATTACAGGATTAATCATTGTGGACCTCCTATATTTAACTTTATCCTTTTTGTCTTATTTTTCTCTTTGTCTTTCTGTTTTTATTTATAATCTTCTAAAAGTTCTATTATATTATTTTATTTAATCATCATTTTTCCCTTAATTAATATTTTTATTGACTCGTAATCTGCTATCACTTCAAAAAGATTCTCTCCAGAGAAATATCTGATAGAAATCTTGAAAATATTTGGAGGAAGGGAGACAGAAAGGTCATACTCTTAAAGCATAACACACATTGTGAGATTCCATTTCTATAATGTGTAGAGTAGGTAAATCCACTGGGACAGAAAGTAGATAGTGGCTGCCACAAGACAGGCATAAGAGCCTGAGACTGACCTCTAATAGGTATAGGTTTGGGGGACATGACTGAAAATGCTCTGAGATTAGATAGTTTTGAGGGCTGTGCAACGTAATTAAAAGCTACTGATTACATACTTTACAATGGTAACTTTTATGGTATTTATTTGTCATTTATGAACTATAGCTCAACTGTTATAAAGCATATGCACATCCTAAATAAACTGAAGTTAATTTTTAAAAAAAATGAAAGAAGAAAAACATTCAATGATGTTGACTTACTACGAAAAAAAACAGACATCAATATATAATTCAAGCTACAGAAATTTAATGATTCATGCCCATGTTCAATGACTAGGCTACATGGTATTAATAACATAAATTTTAAGTTTATTTTTGATTCATATTTTATATACATTTTCTAAATTTTAGAAAAGCATACACTTCTCTACATAAAATGTTATATGTACAAAGTTTCATTGTCACCATTCTTCTGACCCTATGATTATACTTAAGAAGTAAGCTTAAACTATAATATGCCAAAAGCTTTTATTAAATGTATATGTAATCTTAGCACCATTGTACTAATATCATTATTTTTAAAGTATGAATTTCAAATCAAGGAAACACTACAAAGCAAGCATAATATTTAATGTAAGGAATTAGATCAAATTAATCAATTGAACAGTGCTTATTAATTACAAAGTTATCTATTTCTGTTCAACTTCTTGCATAATCTTATATAGACACATGCAAAACTAGTCAGTTGTCAGGCAATCCAGAGCCTTTGGAAGCACGACAAGCTAACAGCTTGAGCTTGTTGTTTAATTGTGCCCTACCTAAAACCTCCATTAAAACATTATAAAATAAGTTTCACATAAATGTCAATACTATAACTCTTAAGTTTATAGGGCCTGAACCAGAAAGAACACTGAGCATTAAATTAGAAGGGAATTCTTGATATTTAATAGTATGTTCTCTGTTCTGAGAAATGGGATAGGGAAGGTCAGTGGAAGGGATCTAAGATAAACTATCAAAAGAATTATTCACTCTCTCTCTCTTACAGAAGAATTTGCACACTGCCAGTCCTTTTAAAAGAAGATGCCTGAAGACTTTACACAAAATTTAAGAAAAGTGTTCATTTTACAGTGTTCATTTTATGAATCCTCTTGGTAAGTAACAAATTAAAAGTATCACCCTCTTTCCTATTCCCCCAAATAGCTAAAGATCATTCTTATTCAAAGAGAAAAAAAGTGCTAATATTTAAATTATTTTCAATTATTTGAGAGGCCCTAACCTGGTTCATGGCTTAGAATATGAAAATAGACCAGATGTGGTCTGAATAATAACAGATGGCTGGAGTTCTAGTCTATAATATTCTTGGAAACTGGATGAGAATCCTCCTTTCCCATTCATTATTTATAAACCATACACATCCTTTTGTAGAGGAAAGCAAGAGCCAGACAACCTCTGAGCAAGATGATTTGCAGCTGGGGGTCAGACCCTCAGGCAATTCATCCCCAGGTGTTCATTGAGGAGAAAGAGCCCCAGCCCATGGCAATCCTTAGGCGCATAGTCATTGTCTAATACTCCCCTCACCTGTCAGGTACCATCTCAATAAAAGGCTACTGCGGAGGTTGCTCGGGGCTACTCTGCAATCAAGGTTTGCCTGCCTCCTGCAAGCTTGTATTTCTAATCAAGCCTGGTTCCGTCCTGCAGCGATAGAGACCAGGGCCACAGCGGTGGCGACATCCTTTACATGTTAACATAATACAATTAGATTTCAAAAATGAAAAGCACAGAGATTGTGTCACTTTCAAGTTGAAAAAGGAAATGCCATGAAGGATATCTGTAACAGTATGATCAAAATATTTCTGAATGTATATGAATCGTGCCCTGTGATTGCACCAATGTACATAATTATGATTCAATAAAATTATTAAAAAAAAAATAGGTGTGTCTTTGATCACTGTGGAGGAGAACTGCTGTGAGACTATTTTCCAGACCTCACATCTTCAGCGTCTTCATTTTCACTTTCATCGGGACAGCTACCTTCCAGTGTTGTTGACAATTTAAGAACATTGGAATAGTGGTCTCAGGGGGTCTGAGCCTCCTTCTCACCGAGAGTCAATTCAACCTTCTTGCAACACTAAAGAGAAAACATTCAGCTAACCATTTAGAAACTACCTCCCTCCAGGAAAATAAATGTCACTAATCTTTGAATGCTTTACAACAAGCTGGAGAATTTTCAATAATTCAAAAAATCACAACATTTCTAATTCGCAGGTTAGGAAAGCACAAACCTAATACAATTGCCTTTACTTTGGAAAAGACTAGTAAAAACCTGCAGCTTTCAGCGGAACTTCTAGTCAACGCTCAATATTTCTTTCCTTTCTGAAATATAGAGTATAATATTTTGTATAAGCTAAAGAAGTTCAAGGTGTAGTAGGTTCCAATTCATAGTACTGAAATTTTTCTAAAATTGCTTTTTACTTTTGTTTTTGGTCAGCAACAGTGCATTTACCTTGACTGTAATCCAGATTACTTCATAAATGGACAGAATATTGGATTGTTTGTCAGCTATTGGGCAGACAGCAGAAACAAAAGATACAACAAGTTTTAGGTTTCACCTTATTAAAAGCCAAAGATCTGTCCAAAACATTGGTGGTCTGGAGAAAAGTTTCTATGGAAGATTGAAAACAACGTTGGTTCAACCCCTTACATCTCAACATTCTTCTATGTGCAATACAAAATACTCTTGGTGGCTCAGCACCTGTCGCTCAGCAGCTAAGGCACTGGCCACATACACTAGGACTTGTGGGTTCAAACCTAGCCCGTGCCTGCCAAACAATAATGACAACTACAACAAAAAAATAGCTGAGCTTTGTGGTGAGAACCTGTAGTCCCAGCTACTGGGGAGGCTGAAGCAAGAGAATCGCCTAAGCCCAGGAGTTGGAGGTTGCTATGAGCTCTGATACCTGGATCCCTTCCAGACTGCCAAGACCTATCTGTGGACCCAAATTCATCACCAGGTGAAAGATGTAGCTGCTGACCCAAGCAGGGCTTGGCACGGCGGGAAAGGACGGACTCTGTCCTGGGTAAAGGACCTGCTCTCTCAGAGGTGCCTTCAGTAGGCATCCCACTCGGCAGTGCCACTGTCATCTCCTCCTCATAGTCACAGCCCCAGCTTTACACCTGTGCCCCACTCCCACCACACACTCGCTCCTCCAGACTCCTAGTCCCCCAGAAGCTCTAGGCCATGCCACATCGCCAAGAGAAGCGGAAGTTTATCATATTTTTAATTTCCAAAACATTTTCTTGTTCTCTGATTGCTCTTTTCACATAGGACTGTTTTTGTTGCAGAGGAAGATTATCTTTCCTCCTCTTCTTGATGATATAACTATGGCCTGTTTGTTTCTTCCATATATTGTCTTTGTTTCTGTCCAGGTGGGTTTGCTTTTGTTTTCAGTTTGTTTTTACCTCTGTCTGCATAATTGTCTTTTCTCAAATGTGCGATAATTATCAGTGGTCCTTTCATAGGTGAAAATGAGAAGATGATTGGAAGACAAATATAGATGTATGTTGGGTAGGGGAGGGTGTATAAACTTTGTTGTCTAGAATTTTAGGAGTAAAACAGGAGAAGCAGCCAGCCATTCTGACATTTAAATATGTATATTTTTACATAATCCCACTTGTCTGAGCTTCTGAACTCACCTGTACCTTCTGCTCTGCCCATAATGGGAATCCAGAGGCCCCTTGGCTTAGCTCCTCTAGACTGAGACTGCTCTTGCCTATGATTGGGGGTGGATAGTTTCTCAACTGCTCAGGGAGGTGGTGGGGTCTAGGGAAGGTCAACCACTTTGTATATAGATTTTCAACCAGTCATGCTGTAATCACACACTACACTCTCACCGCATGACCCAGGCGTTCAGCAAGACAAATAGGATTTATTCTTACAGGAATCCTACCTCCAGCAGGCATTTGGACTCCTATTTCTTCTGCCAAGTTCATGTATCTTTCATATACATTGTCCATTAGTTCACTATTTTCTAAATTTTGAAGTCTCTCATCCACTGTTGTCACTTAACTTGTCTTTATTTTTGTGTGCTATTTATTATTCACTAATACTTTAATGATATTTTCAGAGGGAGAGTTTATGGACAAGGATGGTCAATCTGCCAAATGTAAGCAAAAGGGCTCAATAGATAATTGTTAATATTTCTAAAACATTGGACATCGTATGTGTTATATGGCTTAGAACAGTGTGTAACGCCACAGATCATATGTAGCATTAGCATATAATTATGATTCTACCTTCAAAATATAATCAGGATATGAACTCCCTAGCAGCTCACATCCTAATTCAGGGCCAACATCCTAGATCAAGCACCACCATTGGTCATGTGGATTGAGACAGTTTTGTAAATGACAGAAGTCACCTGCCTATACTTTGATGCCCAAAGTTTGGAAGAGAGATCCTATCTCATCCTGTACTGTACTCAAGAAGCAGATTCCTAGGAGGTATTTTAAGTAATAAACTTTCATTTTCTCTCCCAAATTTAAATCTGACTCAACAATTCTTTTTCCATCTTAATATGTGGGCCTTCTATGGTTGGTGTCTAGATCACTGACAACCTGCCTTAAATGGCAAGAAGAAGGGGTGTGGAAGGCAGGAGAACTTCCTTCATCTCTCAACCTCAACAGGCAGGACCATCATGGCTAATGTGCAGAGTCGTTTTTCCAAAATATTAGTGCACTAACCTTTGGTTGAGGAATCAGCCTCCTCTTGTTTATCATGTGGTTGCAGCTGTTATCTTTCCTTTCAGCAAACACCCAAGGAAAAACATAATCCACACGGGCCTGACAGCAGGTAGCTGATGCAAATACCAGCATTAGGGTCTCATACCTTGACAGCCCACTATATGCACAGCTGATGACGCTGGCAGAATGGGTTCTGGGAACATGTGAAATACCATGTTGAAGGTTTCCAGAAATGAGATTCATGCTTTTTAGATAGGTGGGGTGTTGTGCATAAACAAAAATGCCCCAATTATTCATTTCTATTTCTTTAGCCACAGATGGGAGAAGCCTCCAGCAACTAGGCCATACCCATCCTCCCATCCCCATTATTTTTTCTGTATAATCTTGAAGTTCATTTGTCTTGTCCCAACCTACCTGCAACTGCATCAGCATATCCTATTTTTTATGCCTTTCCATTTTACCTTCTTATTCTTATTATTAAACAGCACCCCTGGTTTATCTTTACAAATACCTTTTCCCTTATGTTCTTTTTTGTCTGATATCAACTTAATTATATCAGGTTTATTTTAGTCATTTCAAAATAATATATTATATATTTTGAATAATGTATATTATATATCAAATAATATATAATATATATGTGTGTGTATATATGTATGTGTATATATATGTGTGTGTATGTGTGTATCTGCACTTCCATTTCTGTGTGAGTTCAATTAGGTAAGTAGGTAGTTAAATTTAGGTATTCTTTGTAAGTGACACATGGCTAATTTTCTTTTCTTTTCAACCAATCCAATAAACTTTTACAGTTTTTATCCAATCTGACAAAACCTGCCTGGCAATATTAGTGTAAATGTATTTATTGTGCTACAGTATATTTATATTGGGACTTTATTACAATCTTTTCCTGTACTTTATGTTTAATCAAGCTTTCCCTTAGATTGGTAAACATATTTATGCATCCTTTTTTCCATAATGGCCAAAGCTGTAGACTGGATTGTTATTCTTTTCCAGTGGTTTCTACTAAAGTTTTGACACGAGTACTTAACTATAAGTTTTAACAAAGTTTAACAGTATTTCTACCTCATCCCCAACCAATCAGGCCATCTTCCACAATCCCTTCCTGCACCATCTTATTGTTGTTGTTTAGATATTTCATTTTATTTTTTATTTTAAACACACTTTAAGAACTTCCTAAAGTTGTAATGCTCATCTGCAGATGAGCTCATATGGAAGGAAGGGTAGGGATGAGCAAGTGGGGGGGGGGGAGGATGTGGGGCACGGTGTCCGGCTCACTTTATGGGGGCAGGACATAAAGATAAGAGGGACTTTATCTAACAAATGCAATCAGTATAAACTAATTCTTTGTACCTTCAATGAATCCCAAACAATAAAGTTTTAATGCACTAGTGAAATTCTATCGGAAGCTGAGCTGTATAACGGCTTCCACGTGTAAGTGCACACATGAGAACATCTGTGCACAGCCCACGCTCCGCTGCCCCTTGTTTCTGGGCGTCTTCTCCCCCTTGTCCTGCCTGGAATGCCGTTCTCGTCCCCACTTCTGCCATCTCCATCCCTCATAGTCACTTCTTAATCCCGCCTCTTCCGGTGAGATACGACTCTAGCTTTAACTCCATAGGCGGTTTTCTCTGTTTAGCTGCAACTATCACGTTGCTGGGGCTCCTGTGGTGCGCTATGTCTAATAATTGCTTAACAATATGGCTGTTGCGTATGCGGGACAAACAGTCCCATGAGACTAGGAGCCCTGGGACTTGTAGAGTGTACTCTCAGTGCCCGCCCAGTGCCTGGCATCTAATAAGTACTCACTGTACCATCTGTTTATTGAAGGAAAGAATTAATGAAAAGAACTGTGGGCCTGGCTTGGTGCCCATAGCTCAGTGGCCAGGGCGCCAGCCACATACACCAGAGCAGGGGAGTTCGACCCCAGCCCGGGCCTGCCAAACAACAGTGACAACTACAACCAAAAAATAGCTGGGCGTTGTGGCAAATGCCTGTAGTCCCAGATATTTGGGAGACTGAGGCAAGAGAATTGCTTAAACCCAAGAGTTTGAGGTTACTGTGACCTGAGACACCATGGCACTCTATCGAGGTGGCCTACTGAGACTGTCTCAAAAAGAAAACAGGAGGGGAGAGGGGGGAAGAGGCGGGAGGAAAAAAGAACTGTGTGCCAGCCTAAGTGTAAAAAGCAATTAGGGCTAAATACTTTCAATTAAGATTAGTAGTTACCTGTACCTTCTGAACTAGCCAACCATAAAGAAGATGAGTGAGACTCTTAATAAATAAACTAAAATGTAATATTTTAATTGGAAAACAATGTGGAAACAGACAATATAAAATGGAATGTCTGTGTGTGTGCACACACACACATATACCTATGCATATTGTTTTGTTTAATTTTCTAAAATACAACTTCTCACTGAGTTATGAGACCAGGCTAGTTCTGGATGTAATTGATCAGGTCTAACTCTTATAAATGAGAGAGGGGAGCTTGCAAAGTAACAGGGAAATAGGGAAACATTAATCTGACTCCACTGAGAAAGCTTTTTAATATAAGAAGTTATAACGATGCCTAGATGCCACTTATAAAAAATAAGATAAATTCAAAAGATATGGAGAATATCACAAGTGTAATAAAAGAGAGTATGGATGTGGATATTATCCCCCTGCAAAACCCATCTGAATAATAGAACAAAATGGATAATCAACATTATAATATAAAAAGTTATGAAGTTAATAACAAATACGAGAAATGGAAAATTTCATCTGCCGTCAAATGAACAAACTGAAGTCAGTACAGGGATACATTTTAATAAAAGCCTTAACTTTCAAGAAAAAGAATAAAGAATTCTCCAAACTTAGAAGTAGGGAGGGAAGTAAACAGAAATCTATCAGCAAATTGAAGAGAGTTTTAAACTTCCAAAGACACTGGAATGTCACATTCAGAACTCTTAAAAACAAAAAGCACATGACACGACAGTGCTGGAGGGTGCCCCCAAGTTGCCCCTCCTGCCTGGTGGCTGCAGGGGCCATTCTAATCTGTGCCAACGTCCAACATCTCTCCACTCGTGTGTTTTTCTTCCAAGAAAGTAAGGAGTGGTACCTAGAACACCAGTGACTGAAGAATTACAGGAAAATTGAGAATCAAATTTTTGTGTGTCCTGTAAATGAATAACTCACCTTAATGATACATAAATAATAGCGAGAATGAGAAGATAAAAGAATTGCCATAAAAAGTATATAACACCAGCACCAAAAAGAAGAAGTTGTTGTTGTGAATTTTAAATAATTGCAATCATTTTTGGATCAAAGGCATACTTTTAAAAATGTCAGGAATTCATATAGAAAACATAAAAAATGAGAAAGGACAGAGACAGAAAGGTTTCATAAAAGCATAAAATAGCTGATATAAATATTATCCAGAAGTATTAGGATTGTTTAAGCAGATGCAATTTTTTGTATTAATGTCAGTCAATAAACATTTTTTGTGTATTCTGTGTCAGACACAGAGCCAGAAACTATACTGGACAGTGTAATATATTGATGCCCAAAGAAGAAGATGCCAACTTCCCCTCCAGGAAGATAATAACCGATACAAACAAATGCAAGCAGCCTGGGGATGCAAAGAATGGGAAGAACGCAATGGAGGGTGAAAGGAAGAAATCCAATGTTTCTGGTGTTACAGGTTAAGCCTGAAAACTTGTTCTAAACTATTTATATAATTTCAGAAAAAGAATATAGTTACCTTCTTAGTGATACGATAATGTGAAATGAAAGCATAAATAGTAAATGCATCACAATGTCATCTTTCCTGTGCCTCCGGGCCTTTATCATCTTAGTAATTCCCTTAAAACTTACCTCGAGCATCATCTTCTCTGTCTTCTCTCATTTTCCTGACACGTATACAAACACACGCCTGCACAGAGGACTACTTCCATGCATAGCCATGCTGCCAATCACTTACCACACTTGTTATAGTCACTGACGTTAATCTACAGATTAATCTCCAGGATCCATCAGGTTTCCTGAAGAAAGATAGCATGTTTTATTCTACTCTGCACCACAAGGCCTAGAACAGTCTCTGGTACGTCCTAATCGACCACAAATGCTTGTTAAATGAAAGGATGATTGAATGAATGAAGGAGTGAGCGTGTAGCTCTTAAAGATGAGAGCAGCGAGAGTAACCACCGACATCGGCTGATGTGATTCACCTCTGCTGAGCCCTGTAACCACATTTTCTTAATCTGCCTCCTCACTTAGCTCCAGCCATCCTGGCCTCAGACTCACTGTCTGCAGCCTCACCAGGCGCACCCCAGCCTTAGGTCACCTGCTCTGCTGCCCATTTTTTTTCAGGTCTTCTTAGATCTCATTTTCTCATATGTTCCAAGTAATTTTCTCAATAACTAACTTGACAATTCTACTTAAAATCATTCTCATGCTAAAATCCATATGGAACTACAAAAGAATCCAAATAGCCAAAGCAATCTTGAGCAAAAATAACAAAGCTGGAGACATCACACTATCTGGCTTGAAAATATACAAAGCTATGGTAACCGAAAGAGCGTGGTACTGGCATAAAAACAGACATAGAACAATGGAGCAGAATAAAGAGCCCAGAAATAAACACACACATTTATGACCACTGATTTTTTACAAATGTGCCAAGAACACACAATGTGGAAAGGGCAACCTCATCAATAAATGGTGTTGTGACAATTAAATATTCTGAATATCCACACGCAAAAAAAATTAGACCTTTATCCCACACCATATGCAAAAATCAACTCAAAATATGTGAAACCCTTAAATGTACGACCCCAAACTACAAAACCTCTAGAAAAAAAATAGAGGAAAAGCTCCATGATATTGGTCTTGGAAATAATATTTTAAATAAGGTTTCAATGCACCAAAAACAGAATAAAAATAGACAAAGAGGATTACATCAAATCAAAAGGCAAAGGAAGGAAACAATGGGATGAATAGACTGCCTATGGAAAGGGAGAAAATATTTACAAACTATACATCTGACAAAGGACAATATCCAGAATCTACATAAAAAAGAAAGGAAAAGAATAAAACTCAAACAAATCAGTAAGAGAAAAACACATAACCCTGTCAAAAAGTGGTTAAAAGACATGAACAGACATTCAGACAGTTTTCTTTCTATTGAATCATAGCTGTATACATTAATTCAATCATGGGGTACAGTGTGTGGGCTTCACATACAATCTGAGGTATTTTTATCAACCTGATTGACATAACATTCATGACATTTTCTCATTTACTATGTGAAAACATTTTTGATTTGTATTTAGAAGTTTTCTCCTGACTCTTCAAATATGCACCACAAGTGTGATCTCACCTTTTATCCTCTCTCCCCCCACCCTCTCCGTCTCCTTCCTTCCCTCTCTCCTTTCCCCATCTTCTTGTGCAATATTTGGGTTGTAGCCTTCACTTGAAAGATATAAATTTGCTTCATATTAGGGGTGTATACATTGGATACTTTTTCTTCCATTCTTGAGATACTTTGCTAAGGAGAACATGTTCCAGCTCCATCCATGTAAATATGAAAGAGGAA
>CAUYON010210483.1:0-11490 GCA_963573935.1 Arctocebus calabarensis | reverse complement strand
CTGGGCTCAAGCAAGTCTCTTGCCTCCACCTCCCAAGTAGCTGGGACTACAGGCGCCCAGCCACAACGCTAGGCCTTTTGTTTTTTTTTTTTTTGGTTGCAGCCGTCACTGTTGTTTGGCGAGCCTGGGCTTGATTCGAACCCACCAGCTCAGGTGTACGTGGCTGGCGCCTTAGCCCGCTGAGCCACAGGCACCGAGCTGGGCTGTGTTTTTAAATGAGGGAGGCTAAGAGACTGTTAAAGACTTCCTCTCCCCCCCCTTCCTCCCTTCCTCAGCCACCTTTACTGCCCCTTTGTCCCACAGCACACCCTTCTCTATCTACTTCCTAACCACAAAACTTCCCTGGCGCCTCCCAGTTTGGCTGCCAGAAGACCTCTGTGTAAATTGTCCTGGACACCAGACTGGGCCCTAGCATTCCCTAGAGCCCAGACACTTGGCTTCTGGCCCCAGGAGCACCCACTGGCCTTGGCCCTACCCAGGTCCCTCCTCGGCTGAATGTGACAGCTGCAGGAGAAGCAATAAGGACCTGGTGAGCTGGCAGCTTCATTCCAGAGCGTGGGGAAAGAGCAACAGAACATGAATAAATTCATGGAGCTGGCCCCTCAGCTCCCTGTGAGCCAAGCTGGCTCCCCCCACCACACACGCCCGCTGCAGCCTGCAGCCCTGCTGGTCACCGCAGCTCACAGCCCTGGCTGGGGATGAGAGGAGAGGGGAAGCTCTAGAGAGAAGAGGCCGGGGACCTAAAAGGGGCTGAGGTGAGGCACTCCAAAAGGGCTCTTGGTGAGTAGAACCAGAGGGATGGGGAGTGGGGCCATGAAAAGAAGCCCTCTGGCGAGTGGAGGGAGGGCAGGGAGAAACAGAAGGGTGGCAGGACCTGGGGTAGATGGGGTCTGAGGATTGGGCAGGAGGAGACTGGTGTGAGCCCAGGACTGCTCTTCTCCTCTCTGATCCATCCATCATCTAGCCTGGGGGAGCCGATCTGGAATTAGACATGCACAGGGCTGATACGGCCTCAGCCCCCCAAGGAAGACAAATGGCGACAAAGACCTTGAATAAAATTTGTATTTATGGTTGGAGGAGGAAGCCCCTCCCCCACTGACTGCCAATCCTTTCTCTCCCAATCCTTTCATGCATAGAGGGGCCTCCCCTCCACCACGACACAGGCCCAACCTCAGCAACCTCTCTCTTCCTTCATCATTACAGGTGAAGGGATGGGGGAGGTGCAGAGAAGGAGTAGAGAAAAAGAGAGATGAGGAAATCACTGTCTACCCAATCATCATGCCTTGGTGTGCCCTGTGCCCTCCATTTCATGTAATGTATTCCCACACATTACAGTCCTGGGACATTACAGTCTCTAAGATGCCTTTGCATCCCAACTTTCACTGGTCTCAGAGCCTCTTCTTCTAGCCTCTGGCCCTGGAGTCCCAGTGAGCAAGAAATTTCCCCTAGAGGGCCAAGGCAGGGAAGGAAGGAGCCAATACCTTTTTCTCTGGGCACTGATGTACCAAAGCCTGAAACTATGTTACCTCTTGGTCACTTTGGAAGACAGTCTCTTCTTACTTAAAGGAAGGTGCCTAAGCCCTAATCTGCATTTTTATGGTGAATTTGCACAACCAACTTCCATCCCCACCCCAAACACCCATTATGTGAGATCCAGCTTCTCTGGGTGTCATCTAACAATAATCCTTGAGGAAGCAGAAGAGCTGGACAGGTTTAGGACTGGGGCAGGGTGGGTTAAGTTGCACTGGGCAAGTAGGACCGATGCTGTCTTCTGACTCTTTCTCCCCAGCAGACTACCTGCTCTTCAGTCATAAGGTAGGAGAAATGGCATTAGTGCGGGGTCCCAAATTTAGGGACTAAGAAGACAAGAACAGACATCCCTTCAAACAGCACTCACATATACAAACACAAAGAAACACAATCTACAACGCCACTCACCCAGAACACACAAGGCCAGGATCCCATGGCCACCTCTACACTTCCAGCACACTGTCACAATGCACAGGCCCAGAGCCTACCACTCGGCTGGCAGAACCGCCCTGCCCCCGCATCTTCCCACAGTTGATATGTCACATTGGAGTCCAAACACGGACCTGGGTGTCTCTCTGCAGCACGCCATTTACATTTCTCTCTCGATCTGTCAACCTGTCTCAGCTCCCGTCTCTCTCTCTCTCCGTCTCTGTCTCTCCCTATCCCCCTCGGGGGCTGTCAGTTAGTCTCTTTTCCAAGCTTTGTCTCTGTCTCTGCGTCTCTTTGATTTCTCTGTCGCTCCTTCTCTGCTTTCCTGTTTCCTGCTCACTCCCCCAGGTCTCTCTCTCTCTCTCTCTCTCCACACACACACACACACACACACACATTCTCTCTCTCTCTCTCTCACATTCCCGGCTGCGCCCCCAACACTGACGGGTGGGGGTGGCTGGAGATTTGCCTTTGCCAGTTCAGGCCAAGTATAGATTTGAACCCTTTACCGTATCATTCGGTCATGGGCATTGCGGGCCGTGGGGTGGCGAATTTTTATCTTTCCTGGCCTTTCTTGTTTTGTTTCTTGTTTGTGAGGTTCCACCCCCCTTTATTTTAGCTTGGGAATCTACCGCTATTGCTGTATCTCGACCCCTCTTTATCCCACCTCTGTTTTTGGTTTCCTCTGGGCTCTGAGTAAGCCAAACTCCACGGAAAGGGTGAAAGTAAGCATAGTGCAGGCGGCGGCAAAACCCGCAAAACCAGCTCAGAGTGGGAAAGGAACCTAGAGGCCCTGGGACTGAAGGGGGGGGCAACGTGGCTGGGGGCTGCTGCCAGCCCCGCCCCCGCACTTCCTACTCTGGGCGCTAGGGGTCGCTTGGTCTCCAGCCGCTTATAGTGACTCTGGCCGCTCGGCGACTCACATCACCCGCACTGCCGCTCCGGGAGGTAGAGGAGGAAGGTTAGGGACGCAAAGAAGAAGAGCGCTCGCAGGAGACAGACGCTGGGCTAGGGCTGGGCAGGGGCCGCGGCCACGCCTGGACTAGGAGGGTGAGTCAGTGATCGCCTAGAGCCAAAGCGCCAAACCTATGCGGAGGTCGTGTCCGGTGGGCACCACCCGCAGCTCTAAGCCTGGGACGTCCGGAGCGCTGGGAGTAGTCCTGCCTCTAGCCCGGAGCTATCCGTCTGGGTAGTCTCGGACCCAGGCACCACCATCCGTGATAGAGAAGCTGTCTGGAGAGAAGTCATCCTAGATCTGTCAGAAACCAGCCGTCCGAGAAGCCGCGGATCTCAGGTGCCCGGGACTGTTAGGACTGAACAGGAGGGTAATATAGGACCACAGGCGCTGGACGGTCGGGAACTGCCCCTGACGTAACCCTCAGGGCACCGCGGTCTGCCTTGACGCACTTTTGGGGAAAGGCACTACTGAGGCGGGAGCCCGCAGGGGCGGTGGTGGGGGGAGGGGGACGGGTACAGCCGTCGGGGGAAATCCAGATCCAGGCTCAAGCCGGCCACTGCCTCCTGGGCCCGCGGAGAGCCCCCGGACTCCGCAGCCATTGCGCCCAAGAGTGAGGAAGATTTACTGGCCCTGGCCGCGTCCCGGCTGAGCCGCCGCAAGCGGGTGGCCGGCGCAGCCGTCGGGGTGGCCATGGTGCTACTGCTGCTGGTGGCCATTCCGCTGCTGGTGCACAGCTCCCGCGGGCCCGCGCACTACGAGATGCTGGGTCGCTGCCGTATGGTGTGCGACCCGCATGGGCCCCGAGGCCCGGGCCCCGACGGCGCACCCGCTTCGGTGTCCCCCTTCCCGCCGGGTGCCAAGGGAGAAGGAGGTCGGCGCGCGAAGGCAGGCCTACGGGGACCCCCGGGACCGCCAGGCCCCAGAGGGCCTCCAGGAGAGCCAGGCAGGCCAGGTCCCCCAGGTCCTCCCGGCCCAGGACCCGGAGGGGTGGCTGCCCCTGCTGGCTACGTGCCTCGAATCGCCTTTTACGCGGGCCTGCGGCGGCCTCATGAGGGTTACGAGGTGCTGCGTTTTGATGACGTGGTGACCAACGTGGGCAACGCGTATGAGGCAGCCAGCGGCAAGTTCACTTGCCCCATGCCGGGTGTCTACTTCTTCGCTTACCACGTGCTTATGCGCGGCGGCGATGGCACCAGCATGTGGGCTGACCTGATGAAGAACGGACAGGTGAGATGCCCTTCCCCCACCGAGCTCAGATCGCACTGACGACCTCCTAAATCTCCCTGCGCTTACCCCACAACTCGAATCCCTTGAGAGGGGTCATTGACTCCCTCCCTGGAGTCATTGAATTCACGAATGGAGGCCGCCTAAAACTCACAAATTGCTTCATTTACCAATTGGGGACCAGAGAAGAAAACCATCCAAGGCCTTATACAGAATTAGATATGGTGTCAGAATTAGGACTCAGGACTCTGCTTAATGTCTCTGCAGCTGGGACCTCACACTCCAACTATTTGCTCCAACCACAGCAAACGTCTTTGTTGTCTAGGCCTGCCATTTAGCCTCTTTTCTTGTCCTTTCTTTAGCTACCTTTTCTTGTGAGGCCATCCTAATGGCTTTTGGGTTTCCCAGCCTTGTGCTGGGTGAACTACCCAGAGCCCCGGCTCCTTCAAATTAGGATAAAATCCATGTCTCAAGTAATGGGCAGTCAGTAGATGTTCCCATGTAAGGGACATTCAGCTTATATTTTTGAGAAAAAGGTAAAAAAGAAAGAAAACACTCAGTTGAGCCTAGAATGGGTCTTGCTCTAAGCTAATATCCAATCTGTAGGCAGAGGTGGGAAATGGTCTGGCAGTTCAGGGACCAGCCAGGTAGCTGAGGAAGAGACAGGTAGGACCAAAGGCTTGGACCCTGGCCTGGTCCTATAGGCCCCACAACCTCCCTCCTAACCTCTTAGTCTCCAGGTTATGCCACTCCCTGTCCCTATGGGCAGAGTAGGAGTCACTGCTACCTTGATTTGAGAGAATAGCCCCAAGGACTCCGCTGGAGGATCAGACCCAGATATCAGGACCCAGAAGCAGAAAGTGTAAGGTAGTAAGGGGGGAGGGGGGAGGTGCCTAACCCCCCCAGGCTTCAGGGAAAGACTGGGCCTGAGCAGTGACCTCCAAATGCCCCCCTGAGATGGGAGTGGTGGTGACCCAGGAGTATCAGACCTGCTCTTCCTGGCCCTGTTTCAGCCTGGAGCCCTGCTATCACTACAGTCCTTGCCTGTCCCCAGACCTGCCTGGGGTCTCCTCCCAGCAGGATCATCCCAGGAACCTGGGGAGAGGGAGTGAGAGAATGTGTACATCTGTATGTGTGTAAGGGCATATAAAAGTGTGTATGCACGATGTGTGTGAGTGAGCATGCAGGTGCGAGAATAGAGGTGTCTATCTGCATGTGGCACCAAGTGTATGTGCTTGATCTATGCAGGGTAGCCAGAGGGGGGTGAATGTGTAACTAGTGTGTGTTGGTTTCTGAGGGCCCCCTTCCCCGCAGCTCCCACTCTGTATTCCGCCGCGCAGGCGCTGTGGCCCTGGGGACGGTAAATAGTGATTAGAATAATGATGAATAATTAATGAATTAATAACCAGCCCCTGTGGGATGGAAAGAGTGGGGCTGGAGGCCGAGGCAATCGCCACCCGTGAGCAGAAGGGGAGGATTGAGCTCCTTGTTCAGGGATGGCGACTCCTGGTTGGAGCACCAGAGGGAAATCACCATCTAAGGCGAGAGCCCAACAGTGCACCTTCCGACGGCCAGCACTCGGTAGCACACACACAGACACACCTATGCTCCAATATCTGGGGAATGGAACCCATATTTAGGTCTAACAGGAAGCCGGAGCAGGTATGGAGTCTTAGAAATTATCCTACCGGCTAGTTTTATTTTGAAAATGAAAATAATGATTAGCGAGTGCAAACCACTGTTTTGAACACACTTCAAGTATGGTAAACCATTTAATCCTAAAAACCTTGCGAGGTAGGCTGTATTACCTCCCCTCACTTAGAGCGCAAATTGAGGCTCAGAGGAAGTGTGAAATTTGCCAGAGTCAAACGGCTAGTGGATGGCAAAGCCTGATGAGCTCAGCTGTCTCCTACCCTCTCTTTGGGTTCCTGGGCCCCTGCAGCTAGCTGCCCTCCAGCGCTGCCTGCTGCCTTTGCTCTTGCAGTCGGGCGACTTTGTCCGACTCCTCTCTTTACCCAAGCTCAGTACAGGGCATGAGCTGGTTGTCTTGTTCTCCTCCCTTGATAGGTCCGTGCCAGCGCCATTGCTCAGGATGCGGACCAGAACTACGACTACGCCAGCAACAGCGTCATTCTACACCTGGATGTGGGAGACGAGGTCTTCATCAAGCTGGACGGCGGGAAGGTGCACGGCGGCAACACCAACAAGTACAGCACCTTCTCCGGCTTCATCATCTACCCAGACTGAGGCAAATCCCAACCCCACTCCACCCCCTCCCCCCCTCGCCTCTTCACTCCTTCCTTACGCGTCTCCAGCTGGCCCCACCCAAGGCACCACCCCATCCTTTGAGAGTCTGGCGGTGGGGCGGACCCTCTGGCTCCCAGAGGCAGCCTAAATGGGCGGACTCTTGGTGCTCAAGGGTATAAGAGGCTGCGGAGGGGAGGAGGCCGGGCTGGAGGAGGAGCCGAGAGACTTCCGAAGGGACCACCTGCATCCACGTTTGTGCTTGTGAAAGCCAGGACCAGAGCAGGGCAAGGTCGTGGCTCTCTCTTCTATCTGGAGATGGGGAGCAGTTTTATTAGTCAAGGCTCAGAAAACTGAAGGGAAGCCCTGGCAGTGTGAGAGTGAAAGAACAGAAACAGAACAGAAGGAGCACATTTAGGCAAAAGGAGATAGTGAGACAGGGTAGGGCTGGTTCTCTGTCGTGACAACTGACAACTTCAGTTCGCCATGCCCTCCTCCTCTCATCTCCATTTTCAGACTCCAGGCGCCAGCTCTGGCAGCTCTGCTGTGAACTGGAGAAACCAGTAAATTCCTTCCTGGCATTTAAAACTCATTCTACATCGTCCCCATTCCACCCCTATCCGGGCTAGTTTTGGGGGCAACTAGCTGTTGCCCCTTCTAATAAAGTGAGGTTGGGGGATTGTGTGTGGCTGCTTAACTTGGTGCAGAGTGCGGGGAAAGTGGCTGAGCCTTCCTCTCCCCTCTCAAGGCCAAGGTTCAATTAATTCCTAGCAAGGTCTACCTCTGGGGGAAAGGGAGGGGGCTGCCCAGAGCTTCTACTCTGATAAGGGAAAGAGGGGGTTGGTATGAGTTTCAGGAGAGCTTTGGGGCCTCACACTGTAGGTAGAGGGAGATACCAGCTAGAGTGACACTAGCAAGGGAGGATTCCAAAGGTCTAAGTCTGGTGCATCTGCTCTTCTGCCTGATGGATGGCGTTCTACAAGAGGAGCTCTAGGGGAGGAGAGAGTAGCTGATGGCTCCTGGAAGAGGGACTGATGTCAAGGAACAAGAAGAGCAGGTCCTACAATTGCCCCCAATATACCCAGAGCTTGTTGGAGGGGTGGGCTGGGCAGAGTGGATGACTTCTCCCTTCAGGATAACTTCTAGATGGGGGTTCCTGGGGGATCCTGAGAGCCCAGGACTGGCCTCTAAGCTGGAGACACTGCCACCATGTGGGCAACTGGAGAGCAGCAACAGTATTTGGCCTATGTGGACACTTAAAACTCATTAGCCAGACATTTAGACACTTCAGACACTTTATTAGAGGACAAAAGGGTGTCAGCTCCCAATACCATGGGGCAGATAAACAATAAATAAGGCTAAAAGTAAGAAGCCAGGCAGGGCAGCAGTGGCTGGAGTTGGATGCTCATGATGGAGAGCCCTGAGGGGCAACAGAACCAACTGGAACAAAACACTGGAGAGAAAGCAGACCTTGTCACAGCCATCCTTGAATTGTAGCAAACCCTTCCACAAAGGAGCCTAGTTTGCCCCCAACCCCCAAGGCTTGCTGTGCAGACAGGGTGGCTGGTGGGTTGGATTCTCACCAGGGCATCCTGCCATTCAAGTAATGTGGCCACAGGGTTGGTGCAGACCCGGGTGGGTCCTGAGGGAGGGGCTCTGCTGGTGTAAAAGGCGCACTCATCATCTAGGCGAGCCTCATGGAAGCAGTGGATGGCGGTTAGACATGCTTTGAGGCGCTGCCTCAGGGCCAGGGTTCCAGGGGCCAGACTGCTGGGGCCTAAGGGCCATGGAGAATGTAGAGGTGACTCTGGGGTCCTATACTCCCACCATGTACTGCCCACCCTCAGGTACAGTTCCTCCCCTTTTCGTGAGAGAGAAGGGTAGAAGGCAGAGGAAAGGAAGCATGGGATCATGTGGCAGGGCAGGGACCCAGCTTGCACTGAGAGATGAGGCCGTCCTTTTTTCACACCCCTTCCCATCAAACTCCTTACCTGCCTGACCTGCTGGGAGTCTCAGAGACTGGACTGAGTGGATTGGGGGGCTGGCACAGAGTGGGTGTTGGGAAGAGAAGATCAGGCTAGTGGTCGCCGGAGCCCACTGGCTGCAGCAGGGGGGTGGGCTGGACTTTGGATTTCTAGGTTCCAGGGAGCAGGCCTCTGATGTCCTGGGCTCTACCCCAGGGCAGGGCTCTGAAGATCCAGTCAGTCCCTGGGGGCTGGGCTGAGAGGGTCTGGACTCCGCTAGAAGGCAGGGCTCTGATATTTCAAGCTGTTCCTGGGGGGACGGCTCTGGAATCTCAGACTCACTTCTACAGTAGGACTCTGGGGTTCCTGGCTCTGCTGCAGGGCCGGCATGTGGTTCTTCACACTGTTCTGGAAGGCAAGATTTTGTCTGCTGCCCAGAGTGCTCTAACAATCCAGGAATAGGGGAAGTCCCAGAATTATGCTCAGGATCTTTCAGAGTTTCAGACATCTCAGTCAACAGGGGTTGAAGTTCAAACATATCCAGAGGGGAGCCTCCAGTAAGGGGGGCACACTGGCCCCCTGCCAGCCCTTCCACCTCTTGTCTCAACAGCTGCTGCAGGATACCAATGCGCTGTGGAGGGAGAGAATATCCCAATGTGATATCAAGATGGGGGTAGCTTACCCCCACTGTCCTCTTCCCATACCCCTGCTTTCTCCCTTCCCCCGTCCTGATTACTAACCAGACATTGAAACCTGCCTGCAAACACCTACCTGCATCTTCAGCTCTGGGAGGCTGGGAGTTCCATTGGGGTAGGGCCCAGAAGGGGTGACTGCAGGTAGCTTCCCAGGTCCCCCCAGTGACTTTATACAACTCTCCTGGTCAAATAACCGCACTGCAATCTCCTCCTGCCATAGAGGAGGAAGGGGGCACATGAGGGAGCCATGGGCAGCAAAAAGGCCAGTCTGAGTCCCACTCACATGAAGAGATCAAAATCCCTGACTGAGGACTTGGCACCTGTGGCTCAAGTGGCTAAGGCGCCAGCCACACATACACCCGAGCTGGCGAGTTCGAATCCAGCCCAAGCCCGCCAAACAACAATGATGGCTCCAACTGAAAAATAGCCCCGCATTGTCACAGGTGCCTATAGTCCCAGCTACTTGGGAGATGGAGGCAGGAGACTCGCTTGGGCCCAGGAGTTGGAGGTTGCTTGCGCTGCGATGCCACAGCACTCTGCCCAGGATTACAGCTTGAGACTGTTGTCTCAAAAATAAATAAATAAAAATAAAAATTTGATTTGCACAAAACTTTTGGCTTAACAGGCTAAGGCGCCAGCCATGTACACCTGAGCTGGAGGGTTCCAATCCAGCCTGGCCCGCCAAACAACGACGGCTGCAACCAAAAAATGTCAGGGCATTGTGACAGGCGCCTGTAGTCTCAGCTACTTGGGAGGCAGAGGCAGAAGACTCGCTTGAGCCCAGGAATTGGAGGTTGCTGTGAGTTGTGATGCTACAGCACTCTATCCAGGGTGACAGCTTGAGGCTCTGTCTCAAAAAAAAAAAAAAATTCCTGACTGAGAGGCCCCAGACTTTGAATAGGGCAGCAGAGAAGCAGGGTTAGGTAGCTTTTCCAGAGAACACATCTGCCTCAAATTCTGTAGGCCTCCAGGCCAAGAGGACAGAGTGATAGATTTCAGCATGAGAAGGCTTCTGATACTTACCCAGGGCAGGGCAGGCTCTTCAGGACAGGACTGGGGGGAGAGGCCACTCAAGCATCGGGTCTGAGACAGAAATAAGAGGTCAGCAAGGCCCAGCACCCACAGATGGGACCCAATCTGCCCTTGCCTCTGTCTGAATTCTCCCTAAACCCATCCATTTCCTTCCTCCTCCAGCTGTGGCCTATGCTAGTACCTCCCTCACTCTCCCTTACCTGCTGAACTCTGGGGACTGATGGCATGGGTGTGAACCGGATTTTGGGCCGAACAGCTAGACGCCGTAACACTGAATATGAGTTCTGGGGAGAGATGTGGATGGGCTGAGCAGGGACAAAACCTAGACTTAGCAGGGATCTCCAGCCAGAATGATCTGCTCTTGCCCTCCCTCAGGAGTTGGTGATACAAACCAGAGCTGAGAAGCCAGGGGAGGGTACACGCTGAGCCCGTCCAAAGGGTGATGGACGGGTAACAGAAGGTGGCACTTTATGACCAGGCATGGGCTGGGCCACAGGGGAAGGGGAAGGCATCAAGTGGGAGTCACAGCCATCCTATAAAGAGGAAAAAGATGGGAAGAGTGACCTCCATCTTCCTTTGCCTTCCTATGTTAGGTTTTCACGACAATAGCCAGTGTGATTCTTTCTTTTTTTTGAAGTTTTTGGCTGGGGCTGGATTTGAACCCGCCACCTCCGGCACATGAGGCCAGCACCCCACTCCTTTGAGCCACAGGTGCCACCTGTCAGTGCTATTCTTTTAAGGCCCAAGTCATATCATGTCACTCTCCTGTTTGTCCCCACTCCCTGCAGCTTTCCACTCATTCCAAGAAAAATCTAAGTAAGGACTTACACCAGTCTACAAGTCCTTACCCAGTCTGACCCTGTCATCACTATAACCTCATTTCCCACTGTTCTCCAATCTTGCTGGCTTCTCTTTTTGTAGATACTCAAATACACTAGACACATTCCACCCTCTGGACCTTTGCCTCCACAGTTCTCCTGGACTAAAATGTTCTTCCCTCAGTTATCTACAAAGCTCACTCCTTCAACTCCTGGTCTTCACTTAAACATCATCTTCTCAAGAGTTTCTTGACCAATCTGTTTTCTTTTTATTTTTTTTTTAAGACAGAGCCTCAAGCTTCCACCCTGGATAGAGTGCAGTGGCATCACAGCTCACAGCAACCTCCAATTCCTGGGCTCAAGCGAGTCTCTTGCCTCCGCCTCCCAAGTAGCTGGGACTACAGGCGCCCGCCACAACGCCCGGCCATTTTTTTGGTTGCAGCCGTCATTGTTAATTTGGCAGGCCCGGGCTGGATTCGAACCCACCAGCTCAGAACACCACATTATCTTTAAAGGTTACTTTCTGAAATAGTTAACACATTAAACTCTTCTTTTATGGTCATCCTACGCCATCCAGATTCTGTATTGGGAAAAGT